>SNQJ01S0213633.1:0-15718 GCA_010110895.2 Picea sitchensis | reverse complement strand
AGATCCTTCTAGAAGCAGAAGCTTCTATTAGGTCTTCTTACATCCGCCTTATTCTATTTTATTGAAAGGTCTTATTAATATTGACCTTTATTACATCCAAATACATTGATCTACCTATGTGCGGGTTAGGACCTTAACAGACACCTACCGATTTCATTTTTTCCATGAAAAGAGAAAAATGCAATTCATACCTCTGCCTTGGAAAGTCGAGGATTTCATATTCAGAAATATGAACAATATTTCTGAATGCACATGCCACTTCCACAACCTCAATTTAAAATATGCTGAAAAAATAAGAGGGTTCCACCTTAGTGGTATTTTTGTAGAACATCTATTGGTTGTTGTTTTCAACAATTATTTCATTAACACTATTCTGAATGAATATGGAGACAATGCCTCATGCACTCCCACTCATGATACCGACAACTTGGAGACAATAATTATCACCAATGAGTCATACAAGAAGAGAGGAAAAGGTCTAGGTGAGAAAAGTGCCCAATCCCTGACTGTTACACCAAAGAGTACATCATCTCGGAGAAGAGCTCCAATGGCCTACCCAAGTAAGAAAGTCACCCATAATTCTTCAGGTGGAGGAGGAGATAAGAACCCTCCTTTTGGAAAAATTAAAATTTCTCACAAAATTCCCTTGAGGAAGAAATGAAAACAAGTTGTGTAAGAATAGGAGGGACCTCAAGGAGAAAGTGATATCCATGACCTCTCCCTCAAGGATATGGAACTAGAAATTGACATCGAGAAAGTGTTCCCCATTGATGACCAGCTAGAGAACACTACTCACTGAAACCCTTAGATGGAAAAAATTGGGACCAAGACCTTCGACGAAGAAGAGTCTTTTGCATTTCAGAGCGTTTGTTTTGACAACAAAACCAAAGATTTGATTATTGAGAAAAGATATATAAAGAATAATAAGGGGAAATTTTATTCATATATTAACGTACGAAACATGCATCCTTCCCAAATTTCCTAGATACACTGAGCAACTAGAGATTCCCTAGACAACTCTATTGAAGGCCATGAAGTAGAGAATGTGAGGTTAAAGGATCAAATCAATGAATTGGAGAAATATTTAATGCCCCTTCCAGTGCTTGCTAGTTCTTTAGCAATGATCGGGCCTACCACACCTATGAAAAAGTTAAAAGGATTGTAAAACCTTCTCACATCAGCCTGAGGCTATGTGGAAAAAATATAAATAAAATAATGGAATTAATAACATAGGCTTGGGAGATGTCAAAGAGCATGGTCTCTTTTGGAAAAAGAGCACATGCTTTTCATGAATATCTGCAAGAAGATTTGAAAAACGAGCAAGGTTTCTACCTTGATGCGGTTATACCATTTGGTATTAAAGTTACTAATATGAAATAATTGAGAAGAATAGAGGAGGATCTCCCTTCCCTGAAATGAATAAAAAAATTGAACGCATGCTGGAAGAAAATGGTAAAAAACCTGAATGGTATCGTTCAAGCATGTAGCCAAGCCATAACTAGAAGAGAGGAACTATTTAAGAAGCTAACTGAGATAGATATAGCTAGCAAAACCAATGAGGTCCAAGACCCAAAATTGATACTCAAATCGTTGTTCTTAACCAAGAAAGCATTTGACAAACAATTTGAGATCTTTAAAGGGTTTTCATTTGAAAAATTCTATGGCATTCTTGAATATGGTGAAGATGATGTAGAAAACTGGCTAGTTGATTATTTTATCAAAAATCAAGATATTGAGGAATCATTGTGGAACATTTCGATTGATCTAAGGGACTTGGAAGGAGAAATATTCAATAAAAAAATCCGTCATGAAATCAACGTGGTACCAATGAGGAGCTACATCGAGGAGTGGTTCAAAAGGGTTGTCAAGAAGCTTACCAATGAAGGGAAAAGCATGGTGGAGACGGTTCTTGTAACCATTGAGGAAATCCATAAAAGGATATCAATGAGAAAGTGAAAAAACATGATATACGATCATAGTAATTTCATACTGATCACATCTTTATGTATTTATCAAGCTCTTCGTCAAGTTACTCCACCTCTTTAAATAGAAAGGTTTAACCGAAGAATGATATTTTCCTTTTTCTTCTTACCAGGTCTTGTTGTCTTCTGGCACCCACTTTCTCTTTCTAGGAACTTCATTCTTATACATATTTTCTTTATGGTCCGCAAGAGCCCCAATCCCAATCATTATGACAAACACATTTTAATTTCAGAGAATATGTATTGAACTATATATTTTTTAGAAATTCCAAGAGAACTATTTTGGGAACAATTTCGACTATACTTTGTAACCCATTTTTTCTGAATATAAAGTATTTGAGGTTGATATATCGTTATCTTCATTTGAGCCACCCATGTATCACTCTGTCAAAGTTCTCTGATGCATGCATATCATTTTCTTTTAGTTTTTATGTGATCAGAAATATATATCCATACTATGATGGATGTTAGGAATTATGTTTATTTGCTTTAAATGTATGAATGTGTGTGTGTTTCCTGGTCCATTCTCAGGAAATATCTTTTAAAGGAAAAATAAAAATATTTTCCATTTTCTGTTATATCTATTTTACTTGCCTTTTGACGAACTTCTTTAAAAGTCCCAAATTTTATAAATCTCAGACAAAGGAGTACCACCTCTATAAAAACATAGGAGGATTCAAATCCTCATGAGGTTTTCATTTCAGTCCTTGACGGATTTAAGTGTCAACATTTTTGGTGACTATACTGGGGAAATGAACTGAAAATTCAAAACCTAGCCCAACGTTTTGAAATAAATATATGACTTTACCCTAGGGTAATCAGCCCCATTTATAAATTGGATTGAATAATCAATGAATTATTTTGCACTAATTGTATAATTTGGTAATATCAACAACCCAGACTCGAGAAGAGTTAGAAGGATCCTGGTAGATCTTAGTCCAAGAAGAAGAAAGAGAAATTCTTCAAAGACAAAGGAGAGAAGAACGACAAGATCGAAGAAATCAAATATTAGCTAGAGCAACACAAGAAAAAGGTCAAGATTGAAGCTGGATGAATACAGGGGTGTTGGCATAGGGGTAGACCCTTGGTTCACTCCAAGAGCGCACCAACAAGCACTAACTACTGACCCTTTCAGAAACACCTACGAAGTAGATGCAGTCTCACCCGAAGCAGCTAAGAGGGGGGTTGCAGGACAAAGATGTCTACAACCAGGGGAATATCAAGTGGAACTATTAAAATAATAATGTAGCATTCATGTGTCACTTATCAACTAGATATACTCTGCACAAATATAGATCTGATCTAACACAATAATGCAAATGACAACATAACAATGACAAGAATCCAGGCATCAATCACACATACAACACAAAATGTACGTGCTTCACCCTCTCTCTAGGGCTATGTCCATAGAAATGGGATTGTGATATATTAAGATAAAGCTTACAGTTCTGATCTGCGCTCTGGCCAACAGATCCTCTCTCTTCTTCTCTACCCTTCCTGTGCACCCAGCTGCAAGATTTGATCTTCACACCCAGCTGAAGATCTTACAATACTAGAAGGCTCTCACTCTCAACACTTCTCTCTCTCACCGTACAATAATCTCTCAATTAACCACAATCAATAGCAATACCCAATGTTACTACTCCCTCGACCTAGGTCCTATCAACCTCTATTTATACATTACAGTCCCTCACTGATAGCCTTAGGTCTAAACCTAGGTGTCAAAACCCTAATTACCCAAAACCCTAGGTGTCTAAATCCCTAGGTCAACTTGACCCTCATTTTTTGGGCTTTGCCAGCGTGTCTTTCCTTCCTCGTCGCGTGGTGCTCCAAAGCATCCAATGGTGGTTTTCTCTTCTTGCTGAGGTTGTCTATGATTCTTTTCTCTTACTGATCTATCATCCCTAATATACTCATTCAACGGCTTGCTTTTCTGTCCTTCGCTCCATCTTTTCTACTCCTTTGCTTACTTCGACCTAGTGACATTCACTGTGTTTCCCTCATAGTTCTCATTTTACCTTTTCTTCCTTGATCTTCAATTCCTTCCATAACCAAGGGCCAACATGCCCCCAACACTCACCTGTGACTCATCCCAAGGCACTTCAGTTATGATCCTTCCATGTCACTTCAACTTTGGACTGCGGAGTGCAGCCTTTGCTTTCTGCTCCATGTCTCCTTCCCATCCTTGTGCAGATTGTCTTTTCTGTGTTTGGTACCCAGTTTCAACTACACCTAGTACCTAGACACTTTTCTTCCTTTCTTTTACTGAGAGCCATGAGGCAGCTGGTTTTCATAGTACAACTTCAACCGATTCCCATTTACTAATCCCTCTTTCCATTTTCCCTTCAATGTCTTCAGTTGCGCAACTCCTCCTTCTGTAACATAGACGATCTCATATGGTCCAAGCCAATGCATTCTGAACTTCGCTGGATTTCTTATAAATTTACTGTCTTACACCAGTACTAAATCATCTTGCTTAAATGCCTTCTTCTTGATGTGTCTATCATGATAGGCCTTCTCTCTTTCCTTCTATACTTAATGGTAGAATCCTGCCATAAATCTATCTTCTTCAAGTTCAACCAACTAGGAAAGCCTCTCACGAATAGTGCCAGTATCATCCATGTATGTAAATGAAACAATTATTAAGCTCGGTACCAAGTACTCCATCGGGACAACAAATTCAAGATCATAAACCAACTTGAAAGGGATCTCCATTGTTAATTTCTTGCAAGTGGTTCTATAAGCCCAGAGTATTGTTGGTACTCTTAAATCCCAGTCATCCCTATTCACACTACAAATCTTTGTCAATCTTGTCTCCAAGATTTTGTTGAATGCTTCAACCGTTCCATTTTCTTGTGGATGGTAAGGTGTACTCTTCTGATGGTGGACTGCAAATTTTTCAGTCAGAGCTTCAACTGTATTGTTGATGAAATGAGTACCTTGATCATTCATAAGGGTCTTAGGGCATCCAAACCTGGTTATTATGTCATCAAATATAAAACGTGCGGTTGTAGTTGCACTAAAATCCTTGATTGCTCTTGCTTCAACCCATCTAGTCAGGTATTTTGTCACAATGATAATATACCTTGCTCCTGTGGGCTTCCCTAGTGGGTTTATAGGTCCCATGAAGTCAATGGCCCATTTTTTAAATGCTTGTAGGGTCATCTGCGGTGCTAGTGGAATTTCTTCTCTTCTGGATGGTTTTCCAACTCTTTGGCATACATCACAGGCTCTGGTATACTCTTTAGCATCTTTGTGTAAAGTAGGCCACCAAAGTCCAGCTTGCAAAACCTTCTGCACAATTGCTTTGCCTACATAATGTCCTCCTACGATGCCTTCATGAGATTCTGTGAGGATCAGTGGGAACTCTGCCTCCATCACACATCTTCTTAGTATCTCATTATGTCCCATATTATATAGATGACCAACTATCAGTGAAAAGTCTGCAGCATGGACCACTAGTTGCTTCTTCTGGGAAATTGTATACTTACTTGGAGCCATTCCTATTGATAGGAATTAGAATATGTCTATGAAGTGGTCATCCATCTTCCTAATGGCGAGAAACTATGGATCTGGTAGTGTGTCTTCCAGACTGGTGGGTTCTTCTCCATGTTCCAACCTCGACAAGTGGTCAAGTCCCTTGTTCATTCTTCCTAGCTTAACTATGATCTCAAAATCATATTCTTGAAACATAATAAGCCATATGAATATTCACCCCCCCAACATTGGCTTGTTGACGAGGTACTTCAGCGCAGAGTGATTAGTAAACATTTTAAAGTGTCCTCCTTGTAAGTAATGGCATAATTTTTGCAGTGCGTACACCATGGCTAATCGTTCTCTCTCTGTAGTAGTGTAATTGATTTCAACTGTAGATAGTTTTCTGCTGGCAAATTCTAATGGATGATCAATGTCCCCTTCTCCAGGTTGTGCTAGTACTGCTCCTAATGCAATGGAAGATGCATCAACATGCAAATGAAATTCCTTGCTCCAATCTGGAAATACCAGAATAGGCGCAGCCACCATCTTTTATTTCAGTGTGTTGAAGCTCTGTTGGCATTCTTCTACCCAACCAAATTCACAGTCTTTCTTTAACTTCTCCATTGGTGCGGTAATTTGATCATATCCTTTGATCAATTTCCTGTAATAACCAGTATGTCCTAGCACAGTGCGCAGTTGTTTGACTGAGGTAGGAGGTGGAAAATCAACTATAATTGCAATTTTGGATGGGTCCACCGAGAATCCTTGCTTGCATACAATATGACCTAATAATACTCCAAATGGTGAGAAGAAGATGCACTTCTTCAAATTCAAAGCAATTTGACATTGCCTTCATTTATCCAACATTAGCCTTAGACATTCAACATGATTTTTTAGAAAACTAAAAACAGTCCAATCATCAAAATAGGCTTCTAAAAACTTATGAAAAAATTCTTTGAACGCTTCGACCACCACCCTAGAAAAGATGGCTGGGGCATTTTTCAGTCCAAATGGCATCACTATGTATTGGTAGGATCCCCATTTTGTGGAAAATGTGGTTTTGTGGAGGTCCTCCTTGGCAATCCGGATTGATGGTATCCTGAAAATCCATTTGTAAAAGAATATACCTTTTGGCCTCCCACATTTTCTAACACTTTGTCTGTGAATGGTGTAGGGAAAGGGTCATGCAAAAAAACATAATTCATATTTCTGAGGTCTACACATATTCTTATCGTTCCTGTCTTCTTGTCTTATACTACCATAGGGCTAATCCACTCCGGCTCTTCGACAGGTTCAATAATCCCTACTTCTAGCATTCTATCGAGCTCAATCTTCACTTTTTCCTTATATTTCGGGTTCAACCTGTAGGGTCTTTGCCTGACTAGATTTGCATCTGGTTTCAAAGGTATTCTCATCTCTCCCATAGGTCCTTTGATACCCTTCATATCAGTGAACTTGGTCGGAAACAAGTCCTAATACTCATGCAGTAATTCTGTAATTTTGTCAATGGTAGCAACATCCTAGTAATCTCTAACATTGGCAAGCTTCGGTGTCTCCTCTGTACCAATATTAACTTTCTTTATCTTGATCGGCTGCCCAATGAATGACAGTTCAACTCCTGGTCCTTCCACATCCCTATGGCCTTCTGTCTCAACAATGTTTACCTTCCTTGGATCATCATCTTCGTGGAATTAATGTTGTAACATCCTTGTAATTTTTGGAATGGCGTAGTCCATTCATCCTCTTCTTTCTCCAAAGGGAGGATTGATGACTCCTTAAATACTTTCTGCCTCACAATATTTAATGCTTGATCTACTGAGGGAAATTCACTTTCAAACAAAAAGGTGCTTACAAAATTCTGAAGCATACCTTCCCAATCTGCGGTGATAAGGCACATCTCTGCTTGAAGGTACCAGTTAATAGGGGTCGTGTCCAGCGTGTTAATGAATCTGTGTACCCATTTTTCTCGATGAATTTCACTCCAGGCCTCTTCGCAACTTCGTACATGGTCCTTTGGGTAGATTCGACCTGTGTACCTCACTTTGTAGCTACTGCGGTTTCTGGCTCGCTTTGGCATTATAACCATTTGTTGGCACAGGGATAGACCCGGGGTTCACTCCAAGAGTGCACCAACAAGCCCTAGCTACTGGCCCTTTCAACAACACCTGTGAAGAATATGCAGTCTCACCCAAAGCAGCTAAGAGGAGGGTTGCAAGAAAGGGATGTCTACAACTAGGGGAATATCAAGTGGAACCAATACAACAATATTGTAGCATTCATGTGTCACTTATCAACTAGATATACTCTGCGCAACTATAGATCTGATCTAACACAATAAGGAAAATGACAGCATAACAATGACATGAATCCAGGAATCAATCACACATACAACACAAAATGTACACGGTTCACCCTCTCTATAGGGATACGTCCGCAAAACTGGGCTTATGATATATTAAGATAAAGCTTACAGTTCTGATCTGCGCTCAGGCCAACAAATCCTCTCTCTTCTTCTCTCCCCTTCCTGCACACGCAGCTGCAGGATTTGATCTTCGCACCCAACTAAAGATCTTACAATACTAGAAGGCTCTCACTCTCAACACTTCTCTCTCTCACCATACAATAATCTCTCAATCAACCACAATCAATAGAAATACCCAATGTTACTACTCCCTTGAGCTAGGTCCTCTTGACCTCTATTTATACATTACAGTCCCTCACTGACAGCCTTAGGTCTAAACCTTGTGTCAAAAACCTAATTACGCAAAACCCTAGGTATCTAAAACCGTAGGTCAACTTGACTCTCTTTTCCGAGCTTCGCCAGCCTATCTTTCCTTCCTCGTCACGTGGTGCTCCAAAGCATCCAATGGTGGCTTTCTCTGATTGCTGAGTTGTCTACGATTATTTTCTCTTACTGATCTATCATCCTCGATCTCCTCATTCAATGACTTTCTTTTCCGTACTTCACTCCATTTTTTATGATCTTTTGCTTACTTCGACCTAGTGACAGTCACTGTGTTTCCCACGTAGTTCTCATTTTACCTTTTCTTCCTTGATATTCGCCTCCTTCCATAACCAAGGGCCAACAAAGGGACCCATCACCCGAAGTAAAAGTAAACAACTCTTTGTCCCTAGAAGTGAAAGGTATGATTCTGAAACCTCCTTAAAAGTGGTAGCGAGAGACGAACAACCCTGAATCAAACATCATGAAGAGAGGCAAGGAGGCGATAGAGACGCTGCACGAAACCAAGGAATCCTAGGGTTTGGAAATATAAGGAAGGTGAGAGATTCCCCTATTAATATCATGGGTGAACAACATGAACTCCCAGTTCTCCCTAAGGGCACCTTGAAGGAATTTTCTGGATATGGGACAATTGATGCAAAGAGGCATTTTCATTTATTTCTTAACGTTTGTGACTTCCACCGAGTCGAACATGATGATGTCACGGTGAGGTTATTTTTGAAAAATTTATCAGAAAGAGATTATGAATGGTATACAACATTACCTAGTAGATCCATCTTCTCATTTAATGACCTCGAAGTTATGTTCCTTAATATGTTTTCCCACCCAATTTCCTACCATACCCTCCTCACAGACTTCATCCTGATTGGGTTAAGGAAGAATGAAAGGATACTAGATTTCAATCTCAGGTTCAATAAGACTTTGAGTAGAATCCTAGAGGAAAAAATACCAAATGACCCGGTCATTCTCAGTTTCTATAAGAATGCAATTCCCTCGAATGTGAAATATTCCATTAGAACATCCTAGATAGATAACCTAGAGGAAGAAATGACTAAGGCTACTGAGATAAAATAAATTATGATTGAAATGGGCATCGACCCCAACATTATATTGGGAAAATTAAAAAGATAGATGGGGGATTGAATATTGAAAATCAAGGAGCTTCCAGCTCGAGAAGAAACGAAGAGTTTAAACCTTGATCAACTCAAAATCAAATGGTGGGAGAATGATGTTTTAAGGGAACCATACATGATGTAAAAGTTGACCCTGCGATAGCACAGAAAGCAAAGAAGAGAATTGAGATTGTGTAGATGAATAGAACCATCAAACAGATGAAGAATGAAATAACCAGTCTGATAAGGGGAGATACTTACATGCCAAACCCAAGAATGCCAATTCCCGAACAAAGGAGGAACACTTCCCCTGAAAACAAGGTCAGATTCGGGAATATTGAAGATCCACTGAGACCAAGGGTTCCCAAACAACCCACTCCAAATGCAGTTGTTTTGGATGATGTTTGTGACAAGAAATCTACCGAAAAAGAAGGTTATTTCTTACCTAATGAATTATCTGAGACAGTGTAGATGCACGGATGTGAGGCACCCATGTACATATATGAAGAGGGCGAAAACGATCCTAACCCATAAGAAAATGTCTCCCAGATAAGAGGATTTGTAAATAGACCAAAGAATAAAGGATAATCTGACAAAGAAAAAAAGAAGAAAAAGGAAAGGAAAAATCCAGTGAAAAAGTGTCGAATGAGACGGTGAAAGTTGTAACCACAAGGCAACCCGTAGTGACAAGCTAAACTCAAATGAAATACAATGTCATGGAGAACTTAAGTAAACTGAGGATAACCTTTCCTTTTACAGAAGTGGTGAATATTCCTTGATAGACGCATAATATCTTGAAGTTGCTAGATGATCCATCAGAAAGAATGGAAGTTGTTGTTACCACTCCAAAATAGAACCAAAGCCCCTCGACTGCTAATATTAGAGGTAAAATTCCACCCTTCTACATCGAAATTGAAAACCATGATGTTTCATTACATAAACGTTTAGTTGAAACTAGTGCGACAAATAATATAATGCCACTCGTGGTCATGGAAGAATTGGGAATGAGCTACACTAAATATTATGAAACTGGAGAGAGAATATATTCCATCAATTCAAGAAAGGTGCCAACATACGAAGATATAAAGGATTTCTATGCATGGATTATAACAGCTCCCCATATCATCATGGTTTTTAACATTATTGTGGTAGACTTGTCTCCAACATATGGGGTTGTACTGGGAAGATATTGGAGATCCATTATTGGTGGATATATAATGAACGATGGTAGTTGTATGATGATACCAGGAAAGGAGGGAGAAATGATTAAAGTACCCCAAGAGCCCAGAAAACCTTTCTCCTTCAAGAAGAAGGAAAATTAATTAATGGAAGAATAAATAGACGCCAGGATTATAAACTATGCTATCATGGACATGCATCAGAATGAAAACCTAGAACGATTTCAAAACTTGTAGGTCCCAGAATGTGTATTTGAAGGTTACTGGAGAATTTTATTCGATGGAGCATGCTCTAAATCAGGGAACGAAGTTGGGATTGTTCACGTAAGCTTAGATAAGACAATGCATCCTCACGCTATAAGACTAGATTTTCCATGCACGAATAACAAGGTAGAATACGAAGCTTTAATCCAGGGGATGATCCTTGCACAAAGAATGAAAATAAAACATCTCATTGTGACTGGAGATTAAGAGTTGGTCATCAACCAGGTTACCCAAAAATACAAAATAAAAAGGGAAATACTTAAATTGTATTTCAAAAGAGTTAATGAATTGATGAAATATTTCAACTCTTTCAATATTGGTTTCATTCCAAGGGATAATAACCATAAGGTCGATTCACTATCTTTTTTAGCTTCACTATCAAATCCAAACAATATCCTAACAAAAGAATTTTTCCAGGTGGGAAGGGACTTTAGGCCATCCGTGCCTGATAATATTGAGTACTTGAAAGTGTTTGACAATGATGAACAATTGGAGGATTTTTTGATAAACGATGTTGATGAAGAAGATGATAAAGAGATTTTCGTCCCCAAAGACTACATACAAGTTGAATCTTTGTTCATAAAAGACAATCATGCCAAGAATCTTTGTGAAGAAGTTTCAGTTCAAAACATGCAAGAGATAAGAAAATTCAATATTGGAATGGACTAGTCCCCTAAATATGTCAATTTGGGAGTCGATTGCATCCCCGAAGAACATGATCAATATGTCACCTTATTCAAGGAATATATAGATGTGTTTTCTTGGACTTATGGCGAATTAAAGGCTTATGAAAAAACAATATTCCAACATGTCATTCCTTTGAGGGAAGAAGCCAAATCGGTGAAAAAAATAATAATAATGATGAATCCCATGCCAAAGCCTCTTGTAAAAATTAATTTTGAAAAGTTAAAGAAATCAAGGATAATCTATCCTATCAGACATTCATACTGGCTTTCAAATCTAGTGATTGTTAAGAAGAAGACTGGAGAAATACGAATGTGTGTCGATTTCAGAGATCTTAACAAAGCAAGAATAAAAGATAATTTTCCACTGCCCAACATGGAGTTTCTATTGCAACAAGTTACTAGATCGACATGTATGTCTATGTTGGATGGTTTCTCTAGATATAATGAAGTTTTAGTGGATGAGGAAGATAGAGAAAAAACAACATTTATCACACCATGGGAAACATATGCTTACGCTATAATTCCCTTCGACTTGAAGAATGTTGGAGCTATGTTCCAAAGAGCCATGGACCATGCATTCATCGAAAGGAAAGGAAAGTTCATGGTTGACGACCAACATGACTTGACAGTGCATTTATGAAAAAGGGAGGATCTCATCCATCATTTAAGATTTTTTTTTGAAATATGTAGATCATATAGTGTCTCTCTCAACCCCCAAAAAAACTTGTTTGTTGTGACTCAAGGCAAGTTGTTGGGACACATTGTATGCAAGGAATGGATTTACATTGACCCAGAAAGAGTTAAATATATTAATGAACTCAAACCCTCGACATCAAAGAAGGGATTCCAATCATTCTTCGGGAAAATTAATTTTGTTGGAATATTTGTTCTTGATTATGCAAGCATCGTAAAACCCATCAATTTATTGCTGAAAAAAGAGCAGAGGTTCAAGTGGACAACAGATACTTAGGAATCATTCAACAAGATCAAGGGGGCCATCACCACTGCTCCCATCCTCATTAGTCCATATTTTCAAAAGAATTTTATTATCTATTTATTTTCTATAGAGGTAGTTGTCGCGTCCATCCTCACTCAGAAAAATAGCAATGGAGAAGAGCTCCCCATAAGTTTTATCATAAAAAAAATTCATGACTATGAGTTTAGGTATTCATAACTCAAGAAATAGGATTTGGCTATTTTAAAAGTTGTGGCGCACTTTCGGACTTATGTACTAAACTCTCATGTAATTGCCTACGTCCCCTTGTCCCCTGCCAAGATGCTCCTAAATCAACAGTTGAGGGAAGGAAAATGGGCCAACTAGTTAGCAAAAATTCAAGAGAATGATATCAAGATCAAAGCGTTGAAGGCAATAAAAGGAAAAGAATTATGCAAGCTTATGGGGAATGGGGAATCATTTGATGGAATGATTTCAATATCAGTTGGGGAACCATTAGTTGATTCAGAGTGGTACATAGATATCATATTTTATTTAAGATCCAGAAAATTCCCTGTTACAATGAGTTCCAAGGAGTGAAGGACACTCAAGATGAAGGAGAATCAATATGTATTGATTGCTGATATACTTTTCAGAATAAATTTTGATGGTATACTGTTGATATGCGTCGATCAAAATCAAGCTCCAACACTGATCAAAGAATTCGATGAGGGAATATGCGGTGGACACTTTTCACCCACTACAACTGCTCACAAAATAATCAGAGCAAGATTCTACTCGATGTCAATCTTCAGGGACTCATATGACACAATAAGGAGATGTTTATCATGCCAATAGTTCTCAGGAAAAATGAAGAAAGTTGTGATGCCTTTGCAGGTGATTGTGGTGGAACAACCATTTTCCCGATGGGGACTTGATGTCATTGGGCCTATTAGTATGAAATCTAGAAAAGGGAACATGTCAATTATAACATGTATTAATTATTTCACAAAATGGCCAGAAGAGGTGGCATTGATGAAGGATGACACTGAAGAATTGATTGGATTCCTCAAAAACAACATTCTGTCAAGGTTTGGTGTTCCTGATAAATTTATCATAGACAACAGTTCGATCTTCATTGGGTCAAAATTCACAGAGTTTTGCAGACAATATGGGATCGTTATGGGTCAGTGTTCGAGTTGTTATCCACAGGGAAATGGCCTTGTCGAATCCATGAACAATTGTTTTTTGCAGATATTGAAAAAAACTGTTGATGGAAACCATAGAAATTGTCACTTGAAGCTGATAGAAGAATTATGGGCAAGAATGACAACCCCGAAAGATAGTACTAGGATGACTTTGTATCTATTGGTCTATGGGAAAGAGGAAAAAATTCCAATTAACCTTGATCTTAACGCATTGATCTCTGTGGTTAATACTGAAAATACAAAAGACATTTCACCTAATTAGAAAAGAATCAATCAATTGCTAAATATGGAGGAGGAATGAAGCAAAGCCATGAACCAAACTTCTCAGAGGTAGCAGATTGTCAAAAATTATTTTCATCAAAGCACAACTATGAAGAAATTTCAGAAGGGAGAGCTGGTACTGCTTTGGAACAAAGCCAAGGAAAAGCCATCCATGCACACGAAGTTCAAAGTACTTTGGAATTGGACCCTATGTCATCGAAAAGATATTTCGATTCAACTCATATATGCTCCAAGATATGAAAGGAAAAAGGTTAATTTCGCCTATCAACGGGAAACATCTGAAAGGTTTCTTCTCCTAACAATTTTCATTCTTATTGTACATAATCTTATTTATAGTTTGTATATTCTTAATCTAACTCCATTGCCCAATCAGAGGAAGCACCTGGTCACAAGAGATTATGGATTCTTGACAACCCACAGCGGGTCATCATCCCATAGTTGGAGCCTATTGTTGAGGTCATTTTCTGCTTCCAAAAAATTCCCTCCCCTTTTCTATTTTCCCAAATTCGTTTCCCCCTTTCTTTTCTCCCTTATACACTTACCCATTTCCCCCCTCTTACTATCCCTTTCTAGTTCTAACACTTAGTCACATTTTAGACCACGAGTTCTCGGGTTGGCAGAATTACATTTTCTCACCTCCATCTACAAATTCATTTCACGAGTCCAACCAACCATTGTGTTGTTCCATACTTAGCCGATTTTACAATCACAAGTTCTTGGGTTGACGAGATCGATCTTTCATGTTCTTGTGTTCCGTGATAAACATATTGCACCAAAGAGTTCCATGATCTACATTTATATCCTGAGACTCCCCGAACTACCTAAGTGTCATTCTGCCTTCATGAATTCATCCTACCACCACGTTGTTCCACACATAGCCAATTTCACGCCTCATACCATCGCGGGATATCGGGTTCACAAAAAATATCAAGTCACATATTGCCCCCATCTGTCCCTGCCACCCTCGTTCCTTTCCCAATTCACATTTACTATGATTTTAATGCTAATAACTTAGCATGTAGGTTCGAAGGGATGGTCATTAATAAGAGAAAGGCTCGATGAGACCTCCTATTAAAGCGCATTAAACAAGATTTATGGAGGATTATATTATCTCCCACCAGCGTTCATTCCTAACATGATTTGGAGAAAGGGAACGTCCTCATCGACTTATGGCAACAAGTCGACAATATTTCTATGGAGATACACTGAATATTTTTTGGCACGAGGATCAAAGTTTTCAGTGGTCCAAGGCATATTCCTATTATTCATCCCCTTCTTCCCAGAAGGAAATAATCTGTATGTCTAGAATTACACGCGTATGGTGTGTCTTGGAAAATTTTGATTGTAAGGATTTGGTCACCTGGTGCGATGAGAGATACATTCCAAGCCAACAAATCATCCAGTTTCAGGACCATTCCCCTGTCTCTCTATCACCTCAGGTTTTCCGTAAGATGTTGAGGCATCCCGAGCCAATGCTCACCTTCAAAGGTGAAGATTGCATGGATTTCTTAAAAAATCATGACAATGGACTCAACCTCTTACCTAGATTCATAGAGAACCCAACGACTGTCTCCAAGGACATTACAAGATTGTAGTTTGGCGCATTTAAAAATCCCTTTCAGGAAATCGCATGGATGTTTACTAGGATAACAAGATAGGAAACCATGACTAGCATCTCCCAAATGATCCTTTACATTCTTTATTTCATGGTAAAGGAACATGCCATCTTCTATTGGGGTAAGCTTATTTCCATTGAAATATCTTCTCAATTGGCGCAAAACAAGAAGGAGAAGAAATATTTTATGTCATCTTATTTGGTCTTTGTGATAGCACATTGTTGTGAGTTCCC
>SNQJ01S0213631.1:0-15718 GCA_010110895.2 Picea sitchensis | reverse complement strand
ATTAACTTAATGTTTTTATCCTAAGTTTGTTTATTCATGTAGGGATGAAAATTGGTGGAGGGGTGAAGAAATGAAGGGCGAGGGAACGAATGGTGCAACAGGGTGATGAAGGATCAAGCGAAATGGATGAAGGGAGAAGTGAAATCAACCGAGACTAGCAAACCATATATCTTCATCATGAGAGCAATGCCAAACAGATAGTTGAAGAAACAAATCACCTATGATTATAGGACCCCAACATAGGCTCCACCTGGGGATGACAACTCTTTTAGGAGGTGACAAGAACCATAGAACTATGAACATGCAGGCCAATGCTTTATTTGTTGGGCTGATCCCAAAACTTTATTCTACAATATGTACCTGTTCTGATCTCTCAACTGAAACCTAATCAAACTGAAGACTAAAATTTTGAAATTGAGATTGAAAAATCATTGAAAGGGATGCTCAAAGAGATGAGCTTATTTTCACTATACTACCTACCCTATACTGCTGAAAATCATGTTGAATGAAATAATACAAAAATGACAATGAATCCAGTCAATTAGTTGTTAAAACAAGTGGATTGTTTGACTGCTTGTCAGCACAATCAACATGACATCTTGACCCTTTGTCCATAGATTCAAAATTGCAAAGTGTAATGGCCACTGCTGAAAACATGATTGAGATTTTATGCTGAAAAAATATTCCATGTAGTCTCCTATGGGATCAGGAAAGACATGACCTATTTCTTGACTTTCAACAAATTTATGGTCATAATTGGGTATGACACATATGCTTTTTACATCATTATACAATTCATGATATGGCTGCAAATTTATTGTTGAACATTGAAATGAGACTCATGTTGAAACAGACCATGCAACTAATTGCCTAATCATGTCTATATCATAACCTCTTTTAAGTTCATAGTTGGCCAATGAACCATGACTTTGACAACACAAGTCATCCAACACATCAACTTTTGGGTCTTGTAGGAACTGAGATGTTTGTTGCATTGGTTCCAATGAAAGTTCTTGATATTCTATTTGTTTATCTTTTAGTGCACACTCAATATTCTTCTTCAAAAACTAAAATGAATTAAAGCTTAATGGTACAGAGTTATATTGTATTAATTCATCTTCTGTTTGAAAATCAATGTAACCCAGGGGATGTAAATTTGGGTCCAAAACAACCTCCATGTCATCTATGACATCCTCAATAGATTTATCAGAACATTCCCCATCTCTATTATTGACAACTTGTTTATAATTTTCTCCCAGAATTGAAATGAAGAGAAACATAAAGGCAAAGATTTTTCCCTTACTCTGAGATTTTCTGCATATTCCTCATCGCTGTCATGATTGTTGTGCAAAGGCTAATTGTCATATTTGATCTATAACTGAGCTTCATCCTCCTAACAACATGCTTCTGATTGATTTGAAGAGTCAACCTTGGTGTCATCATCATCATATTTATCATACTTGGGTAGATCATCCATGAAAGAAATGTCATCAAACATACACATCATATCAATTGATTGCTCCTCTACAAGTTGATTTGGATTTTCATCTTTGTCCATGTTGTGAATTGAATACATGAAATAATCATCTTCTTATCTATGATACCAAGGGTGAGTTGCAAAGTGTTTGGGAACTGTGACCCTTTCTTTCTCTGTAACCAATGGAACATGATTCCCTTGAACATCAAGTTCATTTCCCATGATGACTTTCTGCATCAGTTATTTCATTGTGTTGGACATAATGTCCAGTTTAGATTCTGAAGATTTCAGTGGCTCCTTTGCTATTTTCTCACTTTCTTATTCCTTGATCTTTGACCTTTTGATCAACAAATTAGCTTCCACACTAATTGCACTATCCTACATATCCTTGAGTGTAGTAGTGTTCCTTTCTCTCAACTGAAATGCCATCTCCGGATCAAATGAATCTGGATAGTGTAAAAGAGATCAACCAAGAGGTGGTCTTATATCAACATGCATGGAATTGTAAACTTGATTGAATCTGGATGAAATTTTTTGCATTGTTTCTCTTGGTTGTCTTTTCAAATGATCATACTCTTCTAGAATGAGGAAAATATTTCTCTTGATCTCCCATCTATTAAGGAATATTTTTACAAACTACTGAATATTGGGAATGCTTGTAGTTGACAAAATTTTGAATGAGTCCTTAGCTCTACCTTGCAAAGATAAAGAAAAAATCCTAATGTAGACATCATATTCCTCAACCTTAAAAAGGTCAAGATAATTTTCAAAACCTTGCATGTGTTTTTCAAATGTGATATTACCATGTTCTCCATCAAATCTGGGAATATGTTTGTAATAATTGGTAGGGAAATCATGGAGTATAGGGGGTAATATAAGAGGCTTGTATCTATCTGGAATATTTACAGGTGTAGGAGTATGTACAGGGGTTGTGAAACTAGGCTTGATCTCTTGAGGCTCCTGAGTTTGAATTTGATCAACATGAGTTTCAACAATATGGTCTTGGCCAGATTCACAAAAAGAGAGGAAATAATTAAAAATAAAACATATTGTGTCTTGGATGAAATTCCAACTTTCATACCTGATCTTTTCAGATTGTCTTTTCATTTTTTAGGTTCTTCCTCCAATGGATTCTTTGAATTAGAATTGATTTGGAACTGATTGGAGTCGCCAGGTAGATGATTCATCCTTCTTATGTCTGATCACTCTCCACTGTCAGTAATCAAATCTGTAACTTGATACATTTTCTGAGGAACATTCCCCAGTATGGTCGCCACTATGTTAGCACTCTATAATTTGCCCAAGGTTGTGGAGGCAGTAACAGAGGTAACATCAAACCACTTGGAGTCCTGGATCTATCCCTCCAAGACTCAGAGAGGGCTCTCTCTGTTTGATCTAGTTTTGTTTGCTGAGTATTTTAGGCTAGTTAGAAAATACAGGGTTTGGGTTTTTTTAATTGGTTGGATGGAACAGGAAGGGAAGGCCATTGGGCAATGGAGTCAAAGAGGCCTGATCCATTCAAGACAGGTTCTACAGGAAAACTTACAGGGCAAGGTAGGCAGTTTGTTGGATCCTTTAAATTTTGATGAATGATTGGGAAGGATTAATGGGTGGATCGAGTTATAACAGAAAAATTAAGAATCCTAGATTTAATCTTCAAGTGGAAAACAATAATATTTCTTTAAACTGGAACATGGTGTTTTAAAACAAATCCTGAACTTGATTCTCTTTAAAACAATAGAGAAAAGAAACACATATGAAGACAAAGAAAACATAATTACAGTGAGAAACACTTCATCAACATGAGTGACACAATAATATTGCAATTGTTATAGTTGTATTACTGCATTTGATGGACTGTGGCTCTGTGAGCTGCTTTACAAAATTGGTTTCATCCTTCTAACAGGGCCCAACTGATCAACCATTGTACATTTGAATTATAAAAATATATATAAATATTATCTCCTAGGATTAGGATATCAAATTCAACAACCTCATCCAAAAATAGAAACAAATCCTTGAAAATCTTGAACTGTCTTCCATGAAAGACGGGTCGAACTGCTAAAAAAGGGGTCAACTCAGACATTCGTATCTCCCAAAATATGATAGTTGTGTGAAAAATGAAATATTTTATTGTATATGAGTCTGTGTTGAACAAAAACCTCTTTCGGTTTTTCTAAATTCATCTCCATCTCTCTGAAACAGTTGCCGCAAGATCATGACCAAAATAGGAAAAATGGAAGCCTGAAAAGTAAATCTCATAGATGGCTTCGATTCTCCCAACTGATGACACCTGTGTAAAATATAGGAGAGGTTATTGTTCTTCATCAAGTTCTGAACAAAAACCCCTCTCGTATTTTCAAAATTCATTCTCGTTTGCCCAGAATTTCACTCGGAGGTGGACTAGTAAAACTAGCAAAAAAACAGTTTTTTTAATTTGGGAAAGGTGGTTTTGGAAAAGGGAAAATGGTTTTCGGACCCCCCGGGGTGGTAAGTGGTATTAGGGGGGGTCCAAGTTCACCTAATGGTGACATGTGTCCTTTGGTGGTTTTGGATATCGGACCCCCTTTTTGGTTGAGTGTCGTAAGGGGGGGGGTCTGATATATGGGGGAAGTACCATTGGGGGAATTCGATATGTAGAGGTATCTGGTGGGTAGTAAACTTGGGATATAGTTTTTTTTTTTTTTTAAATTCTTTTTAATTATTATTATTATTTGTTTTAATTTTATTGTTTGGTTTTTTCGTTTATTTTTTTTATTTATTTTTTTAGTTTTTTTACGTTTATTTTTTATTTTATTTTTATTATATTTTGTATTTAATGTTTTTTGTTTTATTTAATTTGAATTTTGTTTAAATTGTTTTATATTATTGTTTTTTGTTTTTATTATATATAATATTTTTATTTGTTTTATTTAAGTTTTATATATGTTTTGTTTTATAAATGTTTAATAATTTAATTAATTATTCTTAGTTAGTAATATTTTTTTAATTTTAATATATTATTATACTAACTTAAATTTTAAACTAAACAAAGCTAACCTAATTACTAATTATTAATTAATCTAATTATTTGTTTATTATTAATTATATTATTAAAATAATCTAATTAAAATAACTTTATTAGGCTAATTAGCATAAAAAAATATCACTAACCATTTATTATTAATCTAATGTTTTTTATCCTAAGTTTGTTTATTCATTTAGGGACGAAAATTGGTGGAGGGGTGAAGAAATGAAGGGCGAGGGAATGAAGGGTGCAACAAGGTGATGAAGGATCGGGCGAAATGGATGAAGAGATAAGTAAAATCAATCGAGCCCAACAAACCAAATATCTTCATCATGAGAGCAATGCTAAACAAATAGTTGAAGAAACAAATCACCTATGATTATAGTACCCCAACACAAGGCATGGACACGATAGTTTCATCCACATGGACATCCTTTATGTTCACCATGTGTCAAAATCTAGGACTTCCCTCTCCTTTGGAACCTTTTAAATGAAATTTACTCAATAGAGGAGGGTTAAATTCATTTGGGGGTGTTGGTTTGTTATATTATTTACAATGAAAGAACTATCAACCAATTGGTTGGTCAAGGTGGTTTGAATAGGTGATGAATCGATTGATGAGTTAAGTTAAGTCAATGGTTAAGTAGAATGTCGAAGTGGATGACCAAAAATTCGAAAGGTCAACCGACAAAAGTTTGAGTGGAAGCCGACTAGTATCAGACTAGTAGTCGACTGTAACATAATCCTGATATTTGTGGGATTGCAGCCAATCATCTCCTATAATCACCAATGATTATAGGACCCCAACACAAGGCATGGAAAATATATTTTCATCCGCATGGAAATCCTTTATGCTCACCATGTGTCAAAATATAGGACGTCCCTCTCCTTTGGAACCTTTTAAATGAAATTTACTCAATAGAGGAGGGTTAAATTCATTTGGGGTTGTTGGTTTGTTATATTATTTACAATGAAAGAACTATCAACCAATTGGTTGGTCGAGGTGGATTGAATAGGTGATGAATCGATTGATGGGTTAAGTCAAGTCAATGGTTAAGTAGAAGGTCGAAGTGGCTGACCAAAAAGTCGAAAGGTCAACTGACAGGAGGTTGACTGGAAGCCGACTAGGATCAGACTAGTAGTCGATTGTAACATAATCTTGATATTCATGGGATTGCAGCCAATCATATACATGGATCTGTAATATTTTTTTGGGTACCATGATTTAGGGTTTTGCATGTAATAAAGCTTATAAATATGGCATGTTGTAATTGTAATAGATTGATGTTCATGCAGATAATAGTAGCTTGGTCATGTAGATGTAAGCCGAATTGGTTGTAGGGTTTTTCTTGTGTAAAGAAAGAGAGTAGGATGACGATTGCGTCTTGGGTGTATATTAAGGTTATTCATGTAACTTTTTATTCTATGAATGAACAAGATAACAAGAGAGTGGGAGATGCTCAAGGAATGTTGGTTTTTCGAGTTAAAGGTTTTCAGGGTAAAATATTTGTGCATTGTGTGTGTTTGTCATTAATTATTTTTGTTTAAATATGTATTCTCTTTCCTAGTTGGTTTAGTGTGAGAGTTATTTCTCTACAATTGGTATCAGAGCTACTTCGATACAAGTTGTATAAGAGTTTCTCCGATAAAAGTTGTATCAGAGAAAGATTAAGCAGATCTTAGATCTGAGTTAAACCTAGGTCCAGTGGGAGTTGTAAGTCATTAATCTTTAATTTGTGCTTGAAAGAATGGAAAATAGCTCAAGAATAGAGTTCAAAAAAATTAATGGCCAAAATTTTGAGCTTTGGAAGATTAAGATGGAAGATCTCCTTGTAGATCGAGAACAATGGGAAGATGTGAGTCCTAGAAAAATTATGATGGGTATGTTGAAGGAAGAATCGGAGAAAATCTAAAGGAGGCAAATGATCATGATTCAAATTTGTCTTGCATATTCAGTATTGTTGAATGTCTCAGGTGAAGACTCTGCAAAGAAAATGTGGGACAAGTTGGGAAGCTTGTATTAGTCGAAATCCTTGGTAAACACGTTGTTCCTTCGGAAGAAATTGTATCTTCCAAGGATAAGTGATGGGAGATCAATAACAGAGCACTTGAATGCATTCAATATTGTAATAAGTTAGTTATTTTCTATAGATATTAAAATCATTGAAGATGAGAAATGTATTAGTATGTTGTGTTCTTTTCCAAATTCAAGGGATATCTTAGTCGTGGCTATTGAGAGTAATTCAACCACATTAATTCTTGAAGAAGTGGTTTCATCCTTGTTGTCAGAAGAAATGAGGCATAAGAACATGGAAGGATCGACCAAGGATGCCTTGATGGTGAGAGGTTGACTAGACATAGATAAAGGAAAATTCTCTAGTAGAAAGTATAAGTTGAAGGATAGATATAAATCCCTGGTTCAGTTGATGAAAAGATGTTGGAAGTGTGGTAAAGTTAGGAATTTTAAGAGAGACTACAAGTCAAAATAAATTGAGAACATTCTAGGATCCGACAAGAAGAAATTGACTGAAAGAAATACTACTCCATATAAAGGAAGAGATGTCTATATAGCATTGAATAGTACACAACTAGATCATGATGTTTGGTTGATCGAATCAGGTGCATATTTTCATATGACATCCCATAGAGAATGGTTTTTTTAGTATGAGAGATATGAAGGAGGAGATTTATTCTTGGGGGACGAGTCAAAAACCAAAATTTTTGGATGAGGAAGAGTCTGACTAATGTGGCAGGATGGGAGTAGAAAGACCCTTGTAGGTGTACTACATATTCCGGGTTTGGAAAGAAATATGATATATGTCAAAAAAATGAGTGATGCAGGTGTGCACACTTTATTTTAGAAGGATACGTTCAAAATGGTCAGCGGAGCGATGGTATTAATGAAAGGAGTTGTATTGAAACCCTATACAAGTTGTTAGGAAGTGTCGACTCGACTAGATGCAACAACATTGATATTTTGAAAGTTGAATCGACTACGAATTGACCTGACTCGACTCGGGTCGATTTGAATCCAACCGAATTTATTGTTCTTTGTCAATTCAACCTGACCATGCTAGGGAACCATAGGATGGGACATATTGGCGGAAAAGGACTTTGAGCTATGCACAACAAAGGCATGGTGGAATTTTTTCCTAATTGTAATTTGGAATTCAATTTATGTAAAAATTGCATATATGGAAAACAAAATTGGGTTAGATTCCCATCTGTAGCTACAAGGGAAAAATGGATTATGCAATTGATACATATTGATTTTTTTGGGCTTGCATCAGTCCCTTGACTAGGATGATCTATGTACTATGTTTCCTTCATAGATGATTTTTCTAATAAGACATGGCTATATTTCCTAAGGAAGAAATCAGAGGTTTTCAAGAAGTTCAAAGAGTTTAAATACCTTGTGGAAAATCAGACAGATAAGAATATCAAGGTGTTGAGAACTAACAATGGAGTTGAGTTCCGTGGAAAGAATTTTGAGAATTTCTGCAAGAAGTGTGGCATAGAAAGCCAAAATACCACACCATATACCCTACAAAATATGGATTTGTTGAAAGAATGAATAGGACATTGATGGAAAAGGAAAGGAGAATGTTCAGTGGTGTCGGGAGAGCATAAGAATGCTTGGCAAAGGCAGTCAACACTGTTAAATATTTGGTAAATTGGTATCCTTCATCAACACTAGTCGACTCGACTCCACATGAGGTATGGTTTGTTAAGAATCCTTCACTTTCACATCTCAGAGTCTTTGGATGTGATGCATTTGTGCATGTTCCTAAGGAAAATAGGAACAAGTTGGACAATAAGGAAGTCAAGTGTATTTTCATCCACTATAAGGATGGAATGAAATGATATAAGCTATGTGATACAGTGTTGAGAAAAACAATTTACAGTTGAGATGTGGTCTTCATGGAAGTCAAAGGAACTTCCGGGATTGAAGAGGCTCAAATGGAGAAAGAACTAGAGAAGTTGGTGTTTGAGCTACGGAACGAAGAACATGATCCAGATGAAGAGGTGTAACAACTGAATCTGGTTGTAAGAAGTTCTAAATGAGTAAGGAATCTATATGAGAGGTGCAATCCACTTGATTTTTTTTTCTGCATTTGTGTTATCTACCAATGACGAAGAACCCAAGTTATCTAGGAAGGAATTCTAATCGATAGAGGGTAAACTCTAGAAGGAGGCCATTGTCGAATAAATTCCATACTTGCATAAGAATGAGACATGGGATTTAGTATAAATACCAAATGGAAGAAAACCTATCGATAGGAAGTGGGTGTTCAAGAAAAAGATGAATGCAGTAGGTCAAGTCAAGAAGTTCAAAGATTGAATAGTAGTGAAAGGGTATTCCCAAGTCAAGGATTCGACTTCGGTAGTATTTTCTCTCATGTTGTAAAATTAAATTCCATTAGAATACTAATTTATTTGGATGCAACATTGGATCTTGGAAAAGATAAAATGTATGTGAAGAAATTATTCCTACATGGGGACCTGGAAGAAGAAATCTACATGAAACAACCTAAAGGATTTGCAGTGAAAGGAAATAAATATCTGGTATGAAAATTGAAAATATCCCTTTATCGTCTAAAGCAATCACCAAGGACGTGGTACCAAAAAATTGACACATACATCCTTAGTTTTGGATTTGCGAGAAAAAAAGGATTATCATTGTATATATTCCAAGGAATAAGGTGGTCATTTCATATATGTAGCTATGTATGTCAATGATATGTTGTTGGTAAAAAAGAACATGGATTTATAAAGGAAGTGAAGATGCATCTGTCCTCCAAATTCGACATAAAGGATTTCAACACAATGAACTTCATTATGGGAATGGAGATCAAGACATTTTAGGTAGTTATAAATATTTGGTTAAATCAGAGAAACTACATTGAAACAATGTTGAAGTGTTTCAACATACAGGATTGTAAACTGGTCAAGGTACCAATTCCCGTGGAGAAAAACTAAATGTTGAACAATGTGCAAAGACACGGGACGAAATAGGGGACATGGCATGTGTTCCCTATGCTAGTGTTGTTGGTATTCTAATGTATGCAATGTAGTGGGAGTATTGAAAAGTTACATTTCGACACTTGGGAAAGATAACTATATTGTTGTCAAGAGAGTGTTCAATTACTTGCATGGTACAAAAGAATATGTTATTTTCTACCAAGGTAAACTTGACACTGATAGGGAAGTAAATGTACATGGATTTGTCGACATCGATTGGGTCAGAGATTTGGATCGACAAGGGTTGACCAATGGATATGTGTTCAATATGTTTGATGGAGTAATCAGTTGGATGAGTAAGCGATAGGCGGTTGTAGCCCTGTTGACAACATAAGATGAATACATGGAAACTACACATGCAAACAAATAAGTTGTATGGATGCATCAACTGCGTTCAAGGATTGGATTTGAGTAGAAAGCTATGAAGATAAATTGTGACCATTAAAGTGAAATATTTCTAGAAAAGAGGCCAACTTACCATTCTAGTACAAAGAATATTGGTGTACAATACCATTTCATGAGAGACATGGTTGAATGAAAGAAGGCATTGTTGGAGAAAGTAGACACTTTTGGAAACATAACAAACTCTTTAACCAAGATCATGAGCATTGTGAAGTTTTCTTGGTGTAGAGAGGCAATGGGAATTACTGCCTTGAGTCAGTGAACATAAGTTTAGGTTCTCCTATATTAGCGAAGAACACAACAAGTGGGATAATGTTGGGTTGTTATATTATTTGTAGTGAAAGAACAATCAACCGAATGACTGGTCGAGGTGGATTGATTGGGTGATGAATTGGCTGACGGGTCAAGTCAAGTTGGTGGTTAAGTCGAAGTTCAAAGTGGCCGACCAAATATTTGAAAGGTCAATATACAGGAGGTCAAGTGGCATCCGATTGGAGACCGATTGGGTAGTCGACTGGTAGTCAACTGTAACAGAATCTTGAGATTTGCGGGATTGCGACCAATCATTTGCATGGATATGTAACCATTTTTTGGGTGCTATAATTTAGGTTTTTCCATGCAGTGAAGCCTATAAATATGACATGTTGTAATTGTAATCGATTTATGTTCATGTTTCTAATAATAGCTTGGTCATATAGATGTAATCTGAATTGGTTGCAGGGTTGTTCTTGTGTAAAGAAAGAGATAAGGATGGTGATTATGTCTTAGGTGTACACCAAGGTTAGTCATGTAACTCTTTATTCTATGAATGAATAAGACAACAAGACAACAAGAGGCACTCAAGGAATGTTTTTTTTCTCACTTAAGGGTTTACATGGTAAAATCTCTGTGTACCCTGTGTGTTTGTCATTAATTATTTATGTTTAAATATTTCTTCTATTTCCTAGTTGGTTTAGTGTGAGAGTTATTTCTCTATAGGAGGCACTTCATGAGGAAATTGGAGCTATTTTGAGCCTAATTTGATGATGTGGAGGTAACTCATGTGACTTGGCACTTGATGGAGATATCTTGGAACTTGCCCCATTGATATGGATGCATTTTATGATCACCTTTTGATGGATTGCTAGGCAAATTAGAGAAGCCATTAACTTTTGGGGTTTTATTTTGGGTTGGGGTGAGGTCATCCCCCCTTATTTTAGGTGGACGTTGTAGTTTGAGTGGCCAAGATTATTCCTTGCCACATTTTAATCCCTTCCCAAGTATTTTCAAGTGTAACGTTGTACCAAAATATCCAAATGAACCCTCTTAGAAGCTTGATGTCATTTTTGTTATTAGGGGTCTTATGGTGGTGCAAGTCTGCTACCCTCACAGTCCAACCTGCTCCCACCAGGACCTTTGTTCGCACAGGCCCGAAGAGTTAAAGAACTCTTCCACTCCTCTCGGGAGTGCTCTCCACCCACAGCTCTCCTTCAATGATCTCCCCTTCGCTTCTCGGGGGATCGGGTTTCGCGATATCGTGAAACACGCGATCACGATCTTGTGTAATTCAAAACCCCGAACCCCGATGGGTCAACGGGTCAACGTTCCTTCCTTATCGGGGATCCCCCTATCGGGAAATCGACGATTGCATTGTCGGGCGTCTCATGCAACACAAAACCCCGAACCCCGAACTCCGACCGCACACCACCTGTCCTCCAGTGAGCCTCGTGGTCCCACACTACCACGTCACCCTCGGGATTTCGTGGATCACGAATCCACGATGCCAGGGTTCCTCAACGTCGAGAACTCCGAATCCCCAAACCCCGATGTACCGCTTCTCCGGTGACACCTGTCCACGGGATTGATGTTTGGACCCCACGCACCTTCCTCGATCGGGAAATCGCCGATCGGGAATTCGCGGCTTCTATTATCACGATTCACAGGATCCCTCAAGTCCCGAACCCCAAACCGTGATGCCACCTGTCAATGCCTCAGGACGTGGCTTAGTGCCCTGGCACCTGTCTCCCACTTGCACTATCGGAAAATCGCGATTCGGGAATTCGTGATTCCTAAACGCACAAGGTCACAGACCTTACCAAACCCCGAATTCTGACTCCTCGGGATCTTGCGCCACGTGTCCCTGCTCTGATCGACGGCTCCCGTTGATTCGGGAAATCGCGGATCGCGATTTCAATGAGAATGACTCTCGCCTCGTCAAATGCCGAAGTCCCAACCCTGATGGCCTTTGGTTCTCTCCTGTGCCAAAGGGTTAAACCCCTCACAACTTCACTGCGATCTGACGGTCAGCGGGATCTCGCGATTCTCCTCCGCAATCATGTCCGTCGATTCTCTCCCTTGAAGATCTCTTCCACTTCCAAGCTTCTCCCAGTTCGAACCTCTCCTGAGTCTGTTCTCACTGTGTTCACGAAGGAATTATTCCTCTTGAGCTTGATTCCTCTGACTCCTTCAGAGACTTTATACACGCTCCTCGTGCTTGACTTCAACAGCTCTCAAAGTGTTGAGTACTTCAGAATTCTATGTGCTCAAAGCCATAGGAATCCCTGCCTTCCTTTACTCAGACTTCCCACTGAGACTCCGTCCTTGACCTGCACTTCACCTACACGGCTCTAATAACCCAATTCAACTCTGGGCGAGCGAGAATGAGAGTTTAATTGTTGAGCCTCATCAACGCACTCTATGCGGATGAATTCCACTGCACTCTATGCAGGAATATCGTGGCTCAGACAGAGAAACAATTGAAACTCATTCACCTCTTTCTCCCATAGATGGAGAATACGATGCCCCTGGTAGTCTTCCAACTCAAGCAACCTATTGCTGAGTGCTCTGGGTATTCAGTAACCCAGTGAAAGATCCCTCAGTGGATGCTTCCTTCAGATGACAGAACGCAAAGAGTTCCTTCCTCCTGTGCTATCTGCACACTCCCTCAACACCCTCCTGGCGGAGTATATCTTCCACCGCACACTCAACAACTATGTTTTCCCTATACACTCACGCACTTCGCTCGATGTCCTCTAGACAGAGCTTCTCAGAATCCTCAACAGACTTCTGTTCCTTCTGAACTCACAGCAGAGTTCTTTTCTCTGTGCACCTCTGTACAGACGATCAATACCCTCTTGGTAGAGCTCCTACAGAACTCCTGACAGGTTCTGTCCACAACAGTGTCTCAGCTACACTTCCTTGACTATTGAGGTGTTCAGTATCCCCAAAAGTCCTCCTTCTGTATGAGTTGTTGACTTCAACACTTGTGCTCTCAGCACGTCTTTGTCTGACTCCTCCGAGTTCAGAAGCACATCCCCTGTGCACCGGTATTCAGAGTCACAACACTCTGTCACGCCTCCTGGCATGAAACCTCAAAGACCTTCAATCCTGAAATCAAACGAACCCTGCAAATACACAACTACAACATATATTCTCAATATAAAAGGAACACACACAGACATCCATTAACACACAGGAAATGCAGGAAAAACTGCTCTGTATTAATAATGGCAAGTGCCTGTATATTTTACAAGGTGTTCCCCGAGCTCTCTATCGGTTCTTCTTTTTTTGCTCTACCTGCCTACTTTTTTCAAAATGAGATCTGAATATCTCTTTTACCCTGAGGGACTCTTAGCGCTTCCCTCCGGGATTTTCCTACTCTAATTAATTTACAATCAATGGTTGTCTAGTCTGCTATCCAGAACTAGATCTCACGCAGATCTACATTAAATGCCCATCTTATCTACAGCCTACGCAAAGGCATGGTTTTCCTGGCTCACCAGCCTAAGACATTTAATTACTTTAAATTTTAAATTCAAAATGAGGTTGCGCCTCCCTTCAGCTTTTGAAATACATGCGCGCCCACGTGGCTGGCTGGCTGGCTGGCTGCATGGAGATATGCTCCTGCATCATACTCCACAGCTGCAAAAATCATGAGCTCCTGCTCATGAGCTTCCTCTATAGCTGTTGGAATCCTCCTGGGTCCCAAACGAATCTGTGGAGCTTTGCATCTGCTCCCTTTTTCTGTTGTTGTTGCTTCTGTTGCGCTGCTGCTGCTGCTTCTTTCCTTCTTCTCAGCTGCCCTCTGCTGGCAGTATCTGCTGACTTCACCATCAGCTCCATGATCTCCATGATCACTCCATCCAGTTGCTCCAGTGGCTGGGTTTGTCGTTGCAGTCTCCTCAGCTGAAAAAGTTTTTGGCCATTTGGAAGATCACTGTGATCTCCCTCGCCTTTCTCATCATCTTCCAACTTCATCTGTTAGATGTGCATGCCCTGCACTCTCACCCTTTCTTCCAGGGCTTCAAATTGATCCCACAGATCAGCCAAACATATGTTGTCTGTGTCCTTTTCTCCTGCTTCTGCAACCTCCCATGTTGCAGTCTTTTCAGCTTCATGGATGAAAATGCTGAGCCATTCCTCGGAATGCTCGTTTCCTCCTTCTGTTTCTTTTGCTATCAGCTCAAATGCTATAGTGTTCTCATCTCGTTGGCTAGAGTCAGTGAGACATTCCACCGAATGCTCATCTTCTTTTATTTCTCATGTTTGGGCAGTCCCAAACATCTGCTCCAATCCTCTTTGGACAGTCATAGCCGATCGTTTCTCTCTTGTTGCTTCACCTGCAACAGAATATTCTGCCCCCTCCTGGGAAAATGACAAGAATATTGAAATTCCCCCAACCATCACGCGGTTTCTCTGGTCTTCTTCTGCTGTCAGCTGCATATGTTGATCACAATCAAATCTCGAGCTCATCTGCTCCATCAACTCCTCTGGCTGAATCCAACTCGCTTTTGAGTTCGTGAGACCCTCAGATGGTCTCATCTGCTCATCCCTGCCCACCTGGCAATATGGGATGTCTCTACTACTTCCCTGGCAGACTATGAGATCAACCGATCCCATCTTCATCAGCACCCATCGCTGAACTTGACTCTCCTCTAATTCCATGAGACTTTCAGATAGTCCCAAAATTTCACCTCTGCCCACCTGGCAGCTTAACACGCTTTCGCTGCCCTCCTGGCAGTCTTCGATGCTTTCACTGCCCTCCTGGCAGTCTTCGAGATCTTCATCTGATCTCCTTTCATTGCCCAGATGGCAATGCAAAGTCTCCTCGTTGTCCTCCTGAAAATCCAGGAGATCTTTAGCCAATCTCATTTCTGTTTCCTTGCCCAACTGGCAATATGAAATTCCCTTGCTGTCCTCGCGACAGTCTTTGAGACCCTAAACTGATCTCAATCTGTTGCCCTCTTGGGAAACCGGAATTTCTTCTTTTCTGCCCAACCGACAGTGCTTGAGATCATCAGTTGATCCCAATTCATCCCAATCATCATCATCACCATCAAGACCTTTTCCAGTCTCGGGTTCACATACCTCAACCAATTCTTCATTCTGTCGCATTAGTGATTCGAGCCTCTCTATCTCTGCCCTGATGTCAGCGAGCTCTCTATCCATCTCTGCAAGCTTTTTTGCCTTTCTTTTCTTCCTGCGGCCTTCAGTAGCCATCCTGCTACCTCTATATGCCCTCGTGGTAGATCTGTTGCGGTCACTCCTCATCACGAGTTCAACCAACTTCATCTTTGCAATCCTGCAGACTGTTTATGGACTGCTGCCTACCTCCAAGCAAGTCCTCACAGAGTCCTCTAGTGCTCTGTCTTCTGCCACTCTGACGCAAACTCCTTTCTGCTTGAAGTATACAAACAGAGTTCCCGCTCTGATACCACTTGGTGCAAATCCGCTACCCTCACAGTCCAACCTGCTCCCACCAGGACCTTCGTTCGCACAGGCCCGAAGAGTTAAAGAACTCTTCCACTCCTCTCAGGAGTGCTCTCCACCCA
>SNQJ01S0213630.1:0-13812 GCA_010110895.2 Picea sitchensis | reverse complement strand
TTTAAAGTTAAACATTAATTAATTGTCACATGTTTAAATTTCTAATTTAAACATGTGACTCTTTAATGTAACTTAACTAACCCTAACCTTGCCCTAACCTTGCCCTACCTACTATTTAAAGACCCCCCCTCCTACACCTATTATACACTTACTCTACTAGTGATAGCGTGGAGGTTCCTTGAGCTTGCAGCCTCAGTCCTAGTATGCTATTGAAATCTGAAGTGTGTTGCGGCCTTGGTCTGTGGAGGATTATTGTTGTTGTTCTGCCCTCTTCTGCTGTAGCGACTCCTTGAGGGTTGTCGTCCCTTTGCCATACTGTTATGTGTATGTTGTGTGGTGCCGCTGCTTGCTGTAGGATTGTTTGCTGAGGGTGCCGCTTCATATACCTCCTGTAGGATTGTTTGCTGAGGGTGCCGCTTCATATACCTCCTGTAGGATTGTTTGCTGAGGGTGCCGCGTGCTATACTGGGATTGTCTGTTGTGGGTGTCGCGTCCTATCTCAGCTGTGGGGTTTCATTTAAGGGTACAACCCTTCCTCAGATCTATTGTCTAGTCCTGTGTGTATAGATCTGAGGGTTTCTTTGGCAAAGTCTTTGGCTGGGAAGGGTTTGGGTCCTTGGTGTTTTTTGTTCCAGTAACCCTTAAGCTTGGTGGCTTGAAAGTTCCTTCAACCTTGGCATAAAAGATCTTTTGTAGATCCATGAACTGAACCTTTGTCTGAGCATAACTACAAGGATCTTCACCTATTGTGGTTTTGTGCTATCTTCAAAGGTAAGGCAGGTACCAGGTATGTTTCCTACTTGTTTTCTCCTAGATTCAGATCTGAGTTTACTGTAGAGTTGTTTCATTGAATAAGCATTGTCAATCTGCTACTATATAGATCTGTTAGATAAGTCTACTCTACTGCTATATAGATCTATTAGATAAGTCATAGATCTGTTAGATAAGTCTACTCTGTTGCTATATAGATGTTAGATAAGCATTGTCAATCTGAATAAGCATTGTCTACTTTGCTGCTATAATACTTCTTTCTTCTAGATTTCAGAACTAAGTCATATAGATCTACTGTTATGTTTAGAGAGTTTTTAAGATCTTAGATTTATTGTATATGATCTGAGTTTGTCTTCTTCTACTGTCACTGTCTGCTATAGATCTATCTCTATATGTTGTTTATGTTCTAGATCTAAGTTAATTTTGCATTGAATTTAAAAGGAGACTATTGTTTATCAAATTCACCCTAAATCTAACACTATGGCTAGGGTGAACCACAACAGGCAGGTATGACTGCAAAAATCGACTCAATTACAACATATGCTATATAAACTAATGTGCAAGAGAGATAAGAAAGAGGCCTACCTTGTCCAAATGTTTGATGATGTCCACCATTGAGCACTTCGACCCAAAGCTTTATACCTGCAACAAGTTCTCAACAAACAAGCAGAACAAGCATATAGTGATAACATAAAAGGTTAGCACATTAGATATCATAATCCATTAATATACAAAACAAACATGCCCGTGGATAATAATTAATATATTTGCATGATATCAATTGGATGGGAAAGCAGTATTTCTATTAATAAATGATCAGCAGAAGTGAAAATATTACAAACTTATGTGTCGGCACTGTTCGGAACCAAGAAATTGAGTGCCTTCCAACTGGGCCTCCACCACTTCAATCCTCCACCAAAGGCAAGCTCACATAAGGGAGACAAAAAGGTTCTCCATCAATAAAGGAAGAGCTTGAGGGTTGAACATTGTGTTCAAACTTAAAGGACAAAGGGATGCTGACTGAATATGAAGTCAATAATTTCTCTAGAGTAACTTTGCTCTCAAAGTTGAATTTTCTCTTATTTTCCATAGCTCATAATTGGCTACTTTATATCTTTCAAAATGCAACTGAAGGGTCGAGTCAGAACGTTTCCAGTATATGGAAAGCCAAGGATCAGAGATCTCATGTCATGACATGGAAACCCTACATTTAATTTTGATTTTATGGCACAAATCCCAATGTATGCGGGCTATAGTGGAGCAGCCAGTGTATACGCTTGATGTATAGCTTGCAAGGTGCGTACAAGTGGGAAAATGTTTATTTTTGCCTCTGGATTTATCAATCAGGGAAAGTAAGTTTGCATGGGGGAATGGAACAAGGCCCTCTCTGCAAGATTGCATAGGGTGAGGCAAATATTTCTCTAACAGATGCTCCCTAATGTGTGAGGTCAGAGGAGTATCTACGATGGTCGAAATACATTATAAATAACCCAGGAGTGGAGTGGTAGAGAACCAGATGTATGAACTCAATCGATAATTACATTCTGCACCGACTTTGCATACATGGCTGCCAAAAATACACTGCAGATCCATGTGAAAATATACCAAATAAGTGTATGTGGCCACGAATAGGCAAATACAAATGTGGTTACATCCCAATAGTTGTCATGGTCATGAACAAGGCCCAGTAGAACTAGTCTCAAAACCAATCTAAATATATTTGTATACCATGTAGTACAATATGATCTCCCATGATCACTGAAGTCATATAGGTACTGGTCCAATGAAAAGGAAGCAACAACTCAGGAAATATGTGACCACATAGTGATGTCTTCAAGTCTTCTACACAATCTGCCAAAGGTGCAAGTCTACATCCTATGAATAAAGGAGTTGAGGTCAAACATGATGAGACATCGTTTAATTACCATTCATTGATTTATATCATTAACAAACATGAGACAACCTACCTATAATGAAAGTAGGTATCAAGGCATCGAGTACATTCTTACAAGTGTGAATAGAGAAGTCGGTGTCGAACACCTGAAAAATCCATCGATCAGGAGACATTGATGTATTCCCAACTGTTGATGGCGAGAGAGCCTGCGACTGATGACTGCAAGCCTCAAGGTACTCATAAGACTCTAGGTCTCATTTCCAGAATAAATGGGCTGATGTCGATGGAAAGAGACCCGCTGAATGAAGAGCATTAAGGCATCTCTCATCATTCAACACGAGGTACATAGCAGGAGCTTCATGGTTTGGTGGGAATCGGACAAAGAACAAGTTCATGAACCAATGACACTGTGTGTCTTTCGTGTGTTCCAAGTGCAAGCAGTACATGAAACAGACCCTTTGAATAGCAGCTAATGATGAAAACTGTTGAAAAAGGCAAGGAAACTACCAATAAGGCTAATGGCATCCAAGACACTGCACGAATCTCGATGTGTGAATAGATGTATTACTGTCGAACACAAGGGAAACCACCCAGTCAACGACCAATGATGAAATGTCGACTGTTGGGTTCAAGGTCACCTACCAATGATGAAAGTAGGGCCAGGGTGCATGATAGGACTAAAGTATCATGTGAATATGAGACAAACTGAGGGTATGGACGACATGCAAAGTCAAGAGTTCTGAGGAGTGGCCGACACAGGTTGATAGAATTCCTTTGAACAAGAGCATGGGACATATGGTGGACTCTGGTAGCATAGACCCAATGATAAAATCATGAGATGCAGGAGGCATCAATGAAGTTCTCTGTAGGGAATGGAAGAGTAACCAATCGGTAGAGAAGACTTTGTAACAAGCTCATCTTCCTAAGGCCATGCTAAACCCAAAATTATGATGAATGGACTCAAATAACTTTGTGTTATGTTCAAAGGTGACATGACTTTTGCCGATGTAAGATAATACTCCCTTCCCACCCATTTTTTTTGTTTTTTCATAACAAACAAATGTTACGATACTGAGGAGGAAATGAGTGTCGCAAGTAAGAAAAACTAGTTCTAGCAGTGGAATGTACCTATGCTTAATGTAGGGAAGTGCATGTGGGAGATGGACACTCAGGGGAATGTTCCCTCCTAGGTATACGGTATCAAATTGTGAAGGATATAAAGAAGGCTCTGCTTGGTTGAGGATGAAAAATTGTTGAGGAAAATGATTTATAACGCAAAGCGAGAACCGGCTATAGGCTCAATACTGCAAGAAGGGGCATGAGATGAAATCACAACTTAACGCCGAAAAATGTCCTTTTTTGTGTCTTTTAGTCTACTTGGTGTGAAAAAGGGATAAACTTGTGCCAAATAGACGTCTTTTCAAAACCAATTTTACGTGTGTGATAGAGACAAGTTCACTTGGTAGTCTTTTCACTTTTTGATAACGAGTCGGAAAATAGCTTAACTAAGACTCACGACCTTTCAAGTCCAATTTAGCGAGTGTGAAAGGAACAAATCACTCAGCAATCTTTTCATTTTTTGAAAACGAGTTTGAAAAGAGCTTAACTAAGACTCACAACCTTTCAAGTCCAATTTAGCGAGTGTGAAAGGGACAAATCACTCGGCAATATTTTCTCTTTTTGAACGAGTCACAAAAGAGCTTAACTCGGACTCGTTAAGGGATTCTAGGCTTCAAGTCATGAGGGATACCAAGGCTCCTGTGCTGGACTTCTGAGGAATGTCGGTATCTTACGAATAGTCGACATAATCTTGGGAAAACCCAAACCTCTCCAAGTCGAGGAGGATAAAGTACTAGTGGAGTATATCATCTCAGTGATATATCGAATAATGTCTCTTACTAGAAAAGACATAGGAGGGGGCATCGGATACCCCACAAAACCATCCCAATTGAAAGGGATCTCCTCAAGACTTGGAAGGAGAGTACTCGGGGAGAGAAAAACTCTCTTGTGTTCAGAAGGAGCGTTGTCAGGGATGTTGACGACATGGTATAGAAGGTATATCACTAGAACTAAAACTAGAAGAGCAGGATCAACCAAAAATTGCATCGGCATGACGACTCTCGTAGGCTTGTCACTCTCCAAGAGAAGAGTGGGGGAGACTGAAGATTTCATCGGCACGACCACTTCTTTAACCATTGGTTGAATAGGACGCGAGAAAACAAGGTCAAGAGATGCATCACACCAAAAAATAGGAGTGATGTCGGTCGAAGATTTCATAGACACGATCACTGGTTGAATAGGATGCAAGATAACAAGGTCAAGAGACGCATCACCCACAAACATAGGAAAGGTGTCAGTCAAAGATTGCATCGACACGACCACTGGTTGAATGGGATGTGAAACAATAAGGTCAACAGATGCATCGACCCCTAAAGGAAGGGGGGTGTCAGTCGAAGATTGTATCGGCATGACTGTTGTATCAATCAAAGAAGGAACGAAGTGTGGGGAAACCATAGATGAATCAGAACATGAAGGGCCCTCAAGTGATAACCACACTTCCGGTATCTCGGCAGTAGCAGGACACAAACGAGTAAGGTGACTTCCTTCACAAGTCCTGCAAAGGAATCTAGCCTTACGTCTAAAACGTCTAGGATTCTCAATCGTATGAATGCCCCCAGCATGACTAGCAATGGCTGGCAACATGCTCCCAACATGACTTGCAGAGGCTAGTAGAAAATCTCCAACATGACTAGCAGAGGTCGGTGATGAATCCCCAACATGACTAGAAAAGGTTGGTGATGCATGTGCAGTGGGACTAGCAATGAATAGATTTTGTGCTCCCAACATGACTTGCAGTGGCTGGTTGCAGGTCATCAACATGACTTGCAGAGGTCATCGACCAATCTCCAACGCGACTGGCAGAGGTTGGTGATGGAGTTCTAGTATAACTGGCAACGACTGGACTAGTGGCGGTAGTGAATTGCGGCATTTGAGACCAAATTCCAAGAAAATATTGGTTTTGAGAAATTGCAGGCCAGAAAGGATCTTGGTTTACAACCTATCCCTGTCCGGCAGGATAGTATCCTCCTCCATACTGATTCATAAAGGTTTTTAAGGGCATCGACACTGAGGAAGCTGCTTGCGAAGAGAAAGCGACATGACAAGGCTTACTCATGTGAGGATATATGTTGCCCCCGAACGAAGGAACTTCGTGAGGGGGGTTACCCATATTATAAAAATAACTCCCCCCGGATGAAACACCAGAGGACAAATGGAGGTCTGCCATGGGAAAAGTGTTTGTAGGAACCGACATAGCAAAATAAGGATGAGTGGACTGAGTATAATAAGTAGAATGATTGTCTATTTGGGAACTGGGACTGAGTGTAATAAGTAGAATGATTGCCTATTTGAGAACTTACTTCTCGCATAGTGGATTCGTAGGAAGAAATATTCCAACCTCCTACCATAAGAGGTGTTTGAAGGATATGAGAATAAGTATGTATCATGCCCCCAAACCCAAAACTATTCGCATAAGGAGGCAAGACAAAGGATGGCAAGTGTGAATACATATCAGACATACCATGAGAAAAATGATTAGAGACCCAAGGCATTGACTAAGTACCATAATTATGCATACCATTATAAAAATCAGACGAATTCATCCCCATGACATGAGTAGGTATCATGGGGTAGGTAGTGGTAAATGAGGGAGCCAAAGGAACTCCACTATCCATGATAAAGAGAACTCAGTATAAACTCTTAAGGTCAACTAGTAATCAAAGAGCACACCAAAAGTCAAACGACCAAAATGCAAGCAAATGGGGTAAAGTGGTTGATTTCCCTCCCTCCCTAAAGAAGGTATGTCTCACCCAAGAGGGGTCTGAGAATCCCTGCTAAAGATCGAAGGTAACATAATCAGTTTTAAGGGCCCTCGTGGGATTAACAACCAATCGGTCAGATCCCCCCCAAAGAGGTAATCCTCCATAAAGGTTGTGTGTTGTTCGACCCTTATCTGACCAAGGGTACCTACAGAATAACCCCTGCAAGTAACCTATGAGACACCTAAGTCAAGCAACTAATAAAGCATTGTATAACCGATGCACATGCGAGCAATTGTAATTCAGGTCCACTGTATGGGTAGGGTAGCAAAGCCCGAAACCTTGAAAGTACCGCCTCTCATGGAGGTAAAGGCACTAACAAGATCCCCAGAAATATCTTTGAATTTAGGAAGGTATCGGGGGGATATCCCTTCAACCGACTTCGCGCGACCTCATGATTAACTCTGGTGTGAGCGGAGCCTTCTGATCTTACCAATTATACAATGCATTTCTCCACTCCCTAACTCAGACACATATGTTGATTTAATTTCCTTGGAGAAGTTTACTCACAAAATCCTATTCCAAGGCACTAAATCCTAGGCTAGTTTGTGCACCCTAGAAAATAAAATCGTTACTGATAAATTTTAAATTATAGCGTTGATTTTATGGTCATGATTACTCAAAAAGATATGGTGATGAAACTCATGGTGTTATGACTCTACAAGAAAGTAAATATGAAAATAATGCAAACTCCTAACTTTAACTTTTAATGTATGATATGTTCCTAAGAGCAATGCAATTTTCAAATTCAACTCTGCAATTCAGAAGTAAAAATGCAATATTTTACTGTATGCACTAGGCTAGTGATAAAAACTCAAAAGACAAAAATGTGAAGCAATGCAAAATGCCTATTTTTTGTATTTTCAATATATCGAAACTGAAAAATGCATGGACTAAAAAGTAACTCAATATATAGCCTTACTGTGTATAAAAAGTAGATAACTCAAGTAGGATATCAAGCAACGAAACACCCAACCCAATGTACAAGGACAATAAAAATGAAAATATGAAGAGAAAAACTTCGCCCAAAAATTCAACCAAAAGAGGATTTCATGTCATCCCATAGGCACTCAACAGGCACTACAGGGACCTAAGAAGGCTCAACAAGCATCAAATTCTACCCAGCAAACACCAGACCAAGCAAACAGGCAAGGAAAAAAGGTCTACGCGACTGTTTGGGAAAATAGAGCATATATACACAGCTTGCAGTGAGACATCCTGCGTGTATACGCGATTGTTAAGGAAAAAGGTACGTATATGCTTTGAAACAAGGTCAGGCAAGGGAGAAAGGCTGAAAACTCAGACCCAGAGTGAACAGGAGTTGTCAAGAAATGATAAGACAAGAACCACAATAGAAACGAGAGCAATCTAAGGAGAAAATTACTTCAAACCCTAAGAAAGAAGATTCATCCCCAGTACGATCGCCAATTCTGTTATGAGGAAAATCTCTCTATGGCTAGAGTGAACCACAACAGACAGGTATGACTGCAGAAATTGACTCAATTCCAGCATATGCTATATAAACTAATGCGCAAGAGAGATAAGAAAGAGGCCTACCTCGTCCAAACGTTTGATGATGTCCACCATTGAGCACTTCCACCCAAAGCTTTATACCTACAACAAGTTCTCAACAAACAAGCAGAACAAGCATATAGTGATAATATAAAAGGTTAGCACATTAGATATCATAATCCATTAATATACAAAACAAACACGCCCATGGATAATAATTCATATATTTGCATGATATCAATTGGACGGGAAAGGAGTATTTCTATTAATAAATGATCAGCAAAAGTGAAAATATTACAGACTTCTGTGTCAGCATTGTTCGGAACCAAGAAACCGATTTCCCTCCAACTGGGCCTCCACCAAAGGCAATCTCACATAAGGGAGACAAAGAGGTTCTCCATCAATAAGGGAAGAGTTTGAGGGCTGAACACTGTGTTCAGACTTAAAGGACAAAGGGATGTAGACTCAATATGAAGTAAATAATTTCTCTAGAGTAACTTTGCTCTCAAAGTTGAATTCTCTCTTCTTTTCCATAGCTCGGAATTGGCTACTTTATAGCCTTCAAAATGCAACTGAAGGGCCGAGTCAGAACATTTCCAGTATATGGAAGGCCAAGGATCAAAGATCTCTTGTCATGACATGGAAACCCGACATTTAATTTTGATTTTCTGCCACAAATCCCGATTTACGCGAGCTGTAGTGGAGCAGCTAGCATATACGCTTGATGTATAGCTTGCAAGGTGCGTACAAGTGGGAAAATGTTTAATTTTGTCTCTGGATTTATCAATCGGGGAAAGTAAGTCTGCATGGGGGAATGGAACAGTCCCTCTCAGCAAGATTGCATAGGGTGAAGCAAATCTTTCTCTAACATATGCCCCCTAATGTGTGAGGTCAGAGGAGTATCTACAATGGTCGAAATACATTATAAATAACCCAGGAGTGGAGTGATAGAGAACAAGGTAGATGAACTCAATCGATAATTACATTCTGCATTGACTTTGCATACATGGATGCCAAAAATACACTGCAGATCCATGTGAAAATATACCAAATAAGTGTATGTGGCCACGAATAGGCAAATACAAATGCAGTTACATGCCAATAGTTGTCATGGTCACAAACAAGGCCCAGTAGAACTAGTCTCAAAACCAATCTAAGGATATTTGTATACCATGGAGTACAATTTGATCTCCCATGATCACTGAAGTCATATAGGTACCGGTCCAATGAAAAGGAAGCAACAGCTCAGGAAAGCTGCGACCACATAGTGATGTCTTCAAGTCTTCTACACAATCTACCAAAGGTGCAAGTCTACATCATGTGAATAAAGGAGTTGAGGTCGAAGATAATGAGACATCGTTTGATTATCGGTCATTAATGTATACCGTTAACAAACGTGAGACAACCTACCTATAATGAAAGTAGGTATCAAGGCACCGAGTACATTCTTACAAGTGTGAATAGAGCAGTTAGTGTCGAACACCTGAAGAATTCATCGATCAGGAGACATTGATGTATTCCCAACTGTCGATGGCAAGAGAGCCTGCCACTGATGACTGCAAGCCTCAAGGTACCCATAAGACTCTAGGTCTTGTTTCCAGAATAAATGGGCTGATGTCAATGGAAAGAGACCCGCTGAAAGGAGAGCATTAAGGAATCTATCATCAGTCAGCACAAGGTATAAAGCAGGAGCTTCATGATTTGGTGGGAATCGGACGAAGAACAAGTTCACGAACCAACGACCCTATGCGTCTTTCACATGTGCCAAGTGCAAGCAGTACACGAAAAATACCCTCTGAATAGCAGCCAATGATGAAAACTGCTGACAAAGGCAAGGAAACTACAAATAAGGTTATAAGCATCCAATACACTGCAAGAATCCCGCTATGTGAATAGATGTCTTGTCGTCGAACACAAGGGAAACCACCCAGTCAACGACCAATGATGAAATGTCGACTGTTGGGTTCAAGGTCACCTACCAATGATGAAAGTAGGGACAAGGTGCATGATAGGACTAAAGTATCATGTGATTCTGAGACAAACTAAGGGTATGGCTGACATGCAAAATCAAGAGTTTTGAGAAGTGGCCGACATAGGTTGATAGACTTCCTTTGAACAAGAGCATGAGACATATGGTGGACTCTGGCAGCATAGACCCAATGATAAAATCATGAGATGCAGGAGGCATCAATGAAGTTATCTGTAGGGACTAGAAGAGTAACCAGTCGATAGAGAAGACTCTGTAACGAGCTCAGCTTCCTAAGGCCATGCTAAACCCAAAATTATGATGAATGGACTCAAATAACTTTTTGTTATGTTCAAAGGCGACACGACTTTTTCTGATATAAGATAACACTCCCTTCCCACCCATCTTTTTTTGTTTTTTCATAACAAATGAATGTTATGATATAGAGGAGGAAACGAGTGTCGCAAGTAAGCAAAACTAGTTCCAACACTGGAAGGTACCTATGCTCAATGCAGGGAAGTGCATGTGGGAGCTCGACACTCGGGGAAATGTTCCCTCCTATGTATAGGGTATCAAATTGCGAAGGATATAAACAAGGCTCTGCTTGGTTGAGGATGCAAAACTGTTGAGGCAAACGGTTTATAACTCAAAGTGAGAACCCGCTATAGGCTCAATGCTGCAAGCGAGGGCATGAGATGAAATCACAACTTAAAGCCAAAAAATGTCATTTTTTATGTATTTTAGTCTACTTGGTGTGAAAAAGGGATAAACTTGTGTCAAATAGATTTCTTTTCAAAACCAATTTTATGAGTGTGAAATAGACAAGTTCACTCGGCAACCTTTTCACTTTTTGATAACAAGTTGGAAAATAGCTTAACTAAGGCTCACGACCTTTCAAGTCCAATTTAGTGAGTGTGAAAGGAACAAATCACTCGACAATATTTTCATTTTTTGAAAACAAGTCTGAAAAGAGCTTAACTAAGACTCACGACCTTTCAAGTCCAATTTAGCGAGTGTGAAAGGGACAAATCACTCAACAATATTTTCGCTTTTTGAACGAGTCGGAAGAGAGCTTAACTCGGACTCATTAAGGGCTTCCAGGTTTCAAGTCACGGGGGAGGCCAAGGCTCCCATGCTGGACTTCTGAGGAATGTCAATATCTTACGAATAGTCGACATAAGCTTGGGAAAACCCAAATCTCTCCAAGTCGAGGAGGATAAAGTATTAGTGGAGTATATCATCTCCGTGATATATTGGATAATGTCTCTTACTAGAAAATACATACGAGGGGGCATCAGATACCCCACAAAACCATCCCAATCGAAAGGGATCTCCTCGAGACTTGGAAGGAGAGTCCTTGGGGAGATAAAAACTCTCTCATGTTCAGAAGGAGCGTTGTCAGGGATGTTGACGACATGGTATAGAAGGTATATGACTAGAACTAAAACTAGAAGAGAGGGATCGACCAAAAATTGCATCGACGCGACCACTCCCGTAGACTTTTCACTCTCCAAGAGAAGAGTGGGGGAGACCGAAGATTGCATCGGTACGACCACTTCTTTAACCATTGGTTTAATAGGATGCAAGAAAACAAGGTCAAGAGATGCATCACCTCCAAAAACAAGAGTGATGTCGGTCGAAGATTTCATCGACACGATCAAAGGTTGAACAGGATGTGAGACAACAAATTCAATAGACGCATCACCCCCAAACATAGGAGAGGTTTCAGTCGAAGATTGCATTGACACGACCACTGGTTGAACGGGATGTGAAACAACAAGGTCAACAGATGCATCGACCCCTAAAGGAAGGGGGGTGTCAGTCGAAGATTGCATCGGCATGAATGTTGTATCAACCAAAGAAGGAATGAAGTGTGGGGAAACCATAGACGAATCAGAACCTGAAGGGCCCTCAAGTGAGAACCATGCTTACGGTATCCCGGTAGTAGTAGGACACAAATGAGTAAGGTGACTTCCTTCACAATTGTTGCAAAGGAATCTGGCCTTACGTCTGAAACGTCTAGGCTTCTCAAATGTATGAATGCCCCCAACATGACTAGCAATGGTTGGCGACATGCTCCCAACATGACTTGCAGAGGCTAGTAGAAAATATCCAACATGACTAGCAAAGGTCAGTGATGAATCCCCAACATGACTAGCAGAGGTTGGTGATGCATGTGTAGTGTGACTAGTAATGAATAGATATGTGCCCCCAACATGACTTGCAGTGGCTAGTTGCGGGTCGTCAACATGACTTGCAGAGGTCGTCGACCAATCTCCAACATGACTAGTAGAGGTTGGTGATGGAGTTCCAATATAACTGGCAGTGACTGGACTAGTGGCATTAGTGAATTGCGACATTTGAGACCAAAGTCCAAGAACAAATTGGTTTTGAGAAATTGGAGGCCAGGAAGGATCCTGGTTTACACCCTGTCCCTATCTGACAGGATAGTATCCTCCTCCATATTGATTCATAAAGGTTTGTAAGGGCATCGACACTGAGGAAGCCCCTTGTGAAGAGAAAGTGACATGACAAGGGTTACTCATGTGAGGATATATGTTTCCCCCAGACAAAGGAACTTTATGAGGGGAGTTGCCCATATTATAAAAATAACTCCCCCCAGATGAAACACCAGAGGACAGATGGAGGTCTGCCATGGGAAAAGTGTTCCTAGGAACCAACATAGCGGAAGAAGGATGAGTGGACGTATTGTAATAAGTAGAATGATTGCCTATTTGGGCACTTACTTCTCGCATAGTGGATTCGTAGGAAGGAATATTCCAACCTCCTACTGTAAGAGGTGTTTGAACGATATGAGAATAAGGAGGTATCATGCCCCCAAACCCAAAACTTGTATTCGCATAATGAGGCAAGACAAAGGATGGCAAGTGCGAAGACATATCAGACATACCATGAGAAAAATGATTAGAGACCCAAGGCATTGACTGATTACCATAATTATGCATACTATTATAAAAAGCAGACGAATTCGTCCCCATGACATGAGTAGGTATCATGGGGTAGGTAGCGGTAAATGAGGGAGACAAAGGAACTCCACTATGCATGATAAAGAGAACTCGGTATAAACTCTTAAGGTCAACTAGTAATCAAAGAGCACACCAAAAGTCAAACGACCAAAATGTAAGCAAATGGGGTAAAGTGGTTGAGTGGCCTCCCTCCCTAAAGAAGGTATGTCTCGCCCAAGAGGGGTCTGAGAATCCCTGCTAAAGATCACATAATCAGTTATAAGGGTCCTTGTGGGCTTAGCAACCAGTCGGTCAGATCCCCCCCAGAGAGGTATATTCCATAAAGGTTGTGTGTTGTTTGACCCTTATCTAACCCAGGGTACATGCAGAATAACCCATGCAAGTAACCTATGAGACACCTAAGTCAAGCAACTAATAAAGCACTGTATAACCGATGCACAGGCAAGCAGTCGTAAGTCAAGTCCACTATATGGGCAGGGTAGCAAAGCCCGAAACCTTGAAATTACCACCTCTCATGGAGGTAAAGGCACTAACAAGATCCCCAGATACGAATAGATCCCTAGAAATATCTTTGGCGCTAGGAAGGTATCGGGGGGATATCCCTTCAACCAACTTCGCGCGACCTCGTGATTAACTTTGGTGTGAGCGGAGCCTCCTGATATTACCAATTATACAATGGATTTCTCCACTCCCTGACTCAAACACATATGTTGATTTAATTTCCTTGGAGAAGTTTACTCACAAAATCCTATTCCAAGGCACTAAATCCTAGGCTAGTTTGTGCACCCTAGAAAATAAAATCAT
>SNQJ01S0213629.1:0-15718 GCA_010110895.2 Picea sitchensis | reverse complement strand
CCCAAGTGGAATTGACCCCATATATTCCAGACTCCTATATGGAACTCTGATCCCAGTTAGTTTCCCACCAATGTTTGACATGGGGGAGAGCCTTAAGGAGTGCGAAGGTGATCTTTTCCTTGTTGAAAAAATTATGAACAGAGAAATAACCTTCTAGCAGATTTAGCCATCTATCTAGGGCATCTGCATCTATTTGACCTTCAAATACGGGAATATAAAAATAACCTGTACCTTGAAAGGCGAGGTGCCTCTAAAATGGTCGCTTGATGAAGATGTGCCTGGTGCTATCGAGAGGCATTGAAGGATGTGGGAAAAACTCTCCACCATTTTGTCCCTCTGTCGCGTGAGAGCTTGCTCAAACAACAGACTGATAGGATCGTTTGCTCCGTCATTTTTCTTGTCTTCCGCCATTGAGGGTTTCTTGGGTGTACGAGAGTGATTGTCTTCAAGAGAGACAAGCTCGATACCCAACTTGCTATAATCGAACCTCATCAGGGACATGCACTGAAAAAACAATCAAGAGCAGCCTACTCTGATACCACTGATCCGGATTATTTTTGGCACAAAATGAGATCAGAGATATAATAAAGAAATGCACAGAGATATCGCAGATATTCAATAATATAACATAAAGGTATCAGAGATGAAACCATAAACACAGATATACAGTAATACACAATTTCTATTAATGAAATAAATGTACAGAGACTGTAAAAATACAGAGTGAAAGACTCGCTAGAATGGTGGCAACTTATCTCTGAGAAGAGATGTGACGGCTACTCGCATTCGCAAGAAGATGATTACAATGAGGCTCTGAAGACATTTTTACAATAAGAAGGAATTCCAAAAACCATAGACATCCAAAAACCTAACCCTAGGAGATGAAGCTCCAAAAGTCATGTGGGCCCCGTTTGGGTAAGTGAGTACATCAACTTCCCGGGGTCGTAACTTTTTCATGCGATCTCCGTTTTAGGCGTGTGATAGCTCGTTGGAAAGGTATCATCGAGGAGATTAATTTTGGGGGCTCAATATTTCCTTTGAATATCATTGAGAACCTCAATCTCGAAAAACCTTCATTTAGACCCTCAAAATGGCCCCGGAAGTTAAAACATGCTAAAATAGTAAATTGCCAAAATTGCTAGAAACATGTTTTGGGCTAGTTGGAGAAGGTGGGTGGCCACCGTTATCCACCTGGATCAATGCTAGATCTGATTTATGTTGATGTCCTTAGTGCTTGAATATATTAGGTCTGGGTGAATGGTGAATATTTTGATGCCCCGTTATTAGGGTTTGTTTGCGCTGTAGAAAAAGGCTAATTGCTAATGAACTATAACTCCTAAGTGCTCTGTTAAGGTGTTATAATCAAATATCTGTGTCCCATCTAAGGTTGCAGACACTAGATTCCTGCAACCACCCCTACCTCTACCTCGGGTGAGACTTCATCTGCTTCGCAGGTGTTGCTGAAATGGTTGGTAGTTAGGGTTTTGTTGGTGTATTGTTTAAGAGTTGAACCCTAGATCTGCCCCTATGCCAAAACCTGCCCCTAGTGGTTCTTTGGCTTGATCATATAAAAGGATCAAGTCACCCTCAACATATGACTGAGGATAGACATACTTATCGTATTGGACCTTGACACATCTTTTATTCGCTTCGATAGCTGTAGAGGCGTATCGATGCTGCTAGTCAAGGCTCTCTAGGTGCATGAGGCATCGTCCGAGATTGGAAGTGTCAGGTAGGAATGAAAATTCCAATATAAGAGAAGGGATTCTGCATTCAATAGGTAAGATCGAATCCACACCGTGTACTAACTGGAAAGGAGAAAAACCGGTGGTAGTCTTGACCAAGGTTCGGTATGCCCAAAGTGCGGGATATAACATGATATGCCAGTCAGATTTTCTTTGGCTGACAATTTTCTACAAAATGGTCTTGAGAGACTTGTTTACGGCCTCTACCTGTCCATTTTCCTCGGGGTATTAAGGGGAAGAATGACCATGCTTAAATCCTAGTTTGGATGCTATCTCTTCCATCATTTCATTCTAAAAGTGATTGCCATGATCAGTGACAATCTCACTCGGGATTCCTAACCTGGCGATAATTTGATTGAATATGAAGAAGGTGGTTGTATTCCCGTCGGATTTAACTGTAGGCATGGCCTCGGCCCACTTAGTAAAGTAGTCTACAACCAAAATAATGTGTTTATGCCCCCCCATCAAAGTTGGGTTGCAATCCACAAAGCCCACCCCCCACTTGGTGAAGGGACCGACGGTAATGACTGGATGGAGAGGGGTTGGATGCAAGTGCACTTTTTAAGTGAACACATGGCAAGCATGCCACTTCTTAACTTCTTTGACACAATATTTAAATATAGATGACCAAAAATAACCAACTCGCAAAATTTTTTGGGTTGTCGCAAGCCCGGATAGATGACCACCACACGCCCCATTGTGGTAATCGTTTAGAACTGACTCAGCTTCTTCATGAGTTAAACAATGATGCAAGATATTTTATATTCCTCAACGATACGTAGTGGCACCGACGATGAGGTAATTCTTAGCTTGGTATCGTATACGTCGTCGGTCATCTCGTGAGAGATGCTGAGGAAATTCAAAGTTTGAAGATAAAGAACAATGTATCCATACCAGGGGTCAGACGACGAGACAAAGAAAATGTGTTCATCCGCAAATGAATCAACATGAATAGCATCCTCATATAATCGAGGGAAGTCGGATATTAACTCTGCAAAGGCTAGTGATTTCTTGGATTTTGTAGAAGCGAAATCGAGATCGAATTCTTGTAAAATGACAATCCATTTATTGTATTTTCCCCCTATGATACGCCTCGTACGGACGTATTGAAATGGATTGACATCGGAAACCACAATAGTTTTGCAAAGCAATATATAATGGCGTAATTGTTGGATTGTGTGAACAATAGCCAAAGCTAGCTTTTCAATGTGAGAATATTTGAGCTCAAGACTGACTAAGTTTCGACTAAGATAGTAAATTAATTTCTCATGGAGCTCATCATCCTCTTGAACCAATACCATACCAATCATCTCTTCAGACACAGTGACATAAAGAAAGTAATCTCTACTGAAATCAGGAGACTTTAGCAGAGGTGTTGATACCAAGGCTTTCTTCAAAGCATTGAAGGATTCCTGGGCTCGCTCATCCCAGATAAAAGGGGTGTCCTTCTTCAAGAGACGCATGAAACCCTTAGTAATATTGTCATAGTTCACTATAAACCAACGTAAAAAGTTATATTTCCCCTGTAAACCTTGAATTTGTCAAATAGTGCACGACGGAGGCAATCAAAGTATTGCCTCAACCTTTAACGGATCTACCATGATCCCAATCTCAGAGACTGAAAATCCTAGAAGATGTCCTGACCTAACGCAAAAGATGCATTTATGAGGGTTCAATCAGATGTGATAATGACTACATCTTTCAAAAACTAGCTGAAGCTGCTTAGAGTGATCCACTCTCTTACGAGAGTGAGCAACAAGACCGTCAATATAAGCTTCGACTATATGCTTAAGATCGTAGAATGTGAAGGTCATAGCACGTTGGAAGGTTGCTTTGGCTTTTTTAAGGCCGAAAGGCATCTTCTGGTATGTGAAAGTACCCTAAGGACAAATAAATGTCATCTTATGTTGATCCTTGGGTTTAATTTGAATTTGGTTATACCTTGAAAATTCGTCCATGAAAGAAAAAACTTCGCTTCATGCACACTCGTTGAGGATCTGATCGATGAACGATGTCGGGAAGTTGTCCTTAGGACAGGATTTGTTCAGGTCACGAAAATCCATGCATACACAGATGGTTCCTTTATTCTTATTCAGAACAGGATTGGATACCCATTCAGTCAAGGGAAACAGGTAGATGAAGCCAACATTAAGAAGTTTCTCTACCTCTGCCTTAATAGTAGGGGTATTCCTAGGATTGACAGCTCTAAGACATTTTCAAACAGGCTTAACATCTGGGTAATTTTTAATCTCATGTTCAAAAATTCGAGATTCGATTCCTGACATCTCTTCATATGACCAAGCAAATACATCTCGTAATTCCTTGAAGAGTTCGGTGTAGGTCAAGATTTCTTTTGGTGAACAATCCACACCAATGTGTACATTTTCAATCTTGCCAGTGGTACGAGAGATATCGATCGTAACGGTAGGGGAGATACTCGCCATATTACCTTCGGCATAAATTTCGTGCATATCAAGCGGAACTATGACGTGACCGACTATCTCTCTCAAAGTAGATCTAAAGTCATCTTGTTTGATTCTAGCAAGCTCTAGGAGAAAATAAGAGCGATGATGCATATCATCCCAAGGTTTTTTAGAACCATTCATGGCCTCGATGATAGCTTCATCTGATGGAAAATTATCATTGAGGAATTCATGTGAACAAGACAATGAAGTGGCCCACACAGGCTTGAGAACATGATCCTCCTCTTCCATCTACAAGGTAATAGGATCGGGATCGGCGGAAGAGTCAAGAACAACTTGATACGCTATCTCTATTGTTGATAGTGGCATGGCCATCCCAGCATGCGACTGACCTTCAAAATACGTAGTCTAGGAAGGTAGGGTCCAAGGATTGTTAAAATAGGAAGTGCGGAAAGAAACGGATCTCTCTAACGAAATGGGCCTACTGGACATGGTGAACCGGTGCCATGAATTTTAAGGTACCCATAAGGGATGAATACATTCCGACACCGATATTATCAGTTGTCGTCTGAGAATTTTCAACCATGGGGATCGACAGTCCAACAAATGCAGTGGGGATAGCATACGCAAAGGACAACTGATCGATCGTCATGATCTTCCCATCGTGAGGAAAACAAAGAGTACGAAAGACGGACGATACAATGACAGTCATAGCGTAAGTTCATTTGCATCCTAGTAACAAGTTATAATTGAGGGGCACATCAACCACCTCGACATCCACCTCTATCGTCTTCCCACCTAACTGGACCGGAAAGGTAGGAAGAATATCGTGAGGATGAAAGGAACGACCCTCAAAAGGAGTCAACATGGTTGGAGACTGAGAGAGATTCAGAGATTCAAGGAATTTCCAACAGACCAGGGACATCACACATGTTGTAGCACCTTCATCAACAACAATACGCTTAATGGTATACTTCGAGTAACCCACGTGGATTTGGAATGCCACATGGTAAGGCAAGCGAGGCTTCACATCTGTGACATCAAACTTGATAACTCTCGAGCCACTAGGATCCAGATATCCTAACATAGATAGAAAGGAATTCCTCTGTGAAGGACACGTCTGAAGTACCTCCAGGGCCAACATCTCACAAAGGGTTTGACCCAAGTCCTCAACAATAGAGTAATTATGGGCGACTCTAGAATTAGGATTGTGGGTAGAGCGCTTGAGTACGCCTTTTGGAATAGGAGATGGTGGCTCTAGTTTTTCGATTTGTAGGGGTGTCTCTGGGGGAGGAGGAGACTCTAGACCAGGTATAGTTTGTGGAGAACTATAATCATGAGATCGGGTGGCTACATTAACCTCAAAGTTAACCATATTGATGCATAAATGGTCACCATATTGTGCCAGTGGGTTTTGACTCCCACTCGCCACATTTTTGGCATTTGAGGAGGTCGAGGCCATGTGTTGGTTATGTAGAAAAGGATATGTTAGCACGACAGGTGGTAAATATAAGAGCCTCACAACTTCCGCAAGTTTGAGGCATAAATGAGTAAGGTGATTGTCTGTACAAAGTTATAGGGAAATTTCACCTTACGCCTTTCTTTCTTTCCCTCACCAGCATTATTATTCATCTTCTCATTATTACCATTGTCCTTGGTTTTATTATTCTTCCCACCCTTAAGATTATTATTACGTCCTTTCTTCTTATTCTCTCCTAGTTGTTGGTTACATTTGGGTCGGTTGACGATTGCATGGAATGTACATCCGCCGACTAAGTGGGATTGGAAGACACAGATGAAGCTGGCCCTCCTGCAGACTGGTTTAGAGACAACTCTTTCAAATGGCTTGTCATTGAGTCTGGGGATCTCACATTGGTGGAGCCTACAATGCCATTGGCATGAGGCCCGTGCTTTTTTCTAGGGTCATAGTTTGACCTCGATGTGTCAGGAAGAATCTTGTATAACATCCCAAACTGAGCATATATAAGATCTAACTATTGGGCTTTGAAAATCGCTTCTTCCTCATATGTAACCCTGGATGTAGTAACATCCTTCGAAATAGGAGGCTATAGAGATTTAAGGAACCACTCTAGTATGAATTTCGGGGGTATGCAGGTCTTGATCATCCTCTTCCATCTATGCCACTCCTGGATGTGATCCGAGATATGAGTGGCTTTGTCCTGGCATAAGGTCGATAGAATTTCTAGGCCAACATCGTAATGAACTGACAATTGGAAGTGGTTAAGGAAGAATAAAACCACTTGAATAAAGATCCCATATGCCCCACTAAGTATCTCTATATACCATTTCACGACAACCCCCATGAGGGTGCGTTGAAACAATCTTCACCGAATGGAATCGTCGTTAAGGTAATTCGAAGAGCACCATAGGTGAAAGGTGGTAATGTGATCACCAGGATCCTCGCCATTATTGCCTTCGAATTTTGGAATATCCGAAGGAAGCTTGGTGGGGATGGGGGGCCATGTAGGATCATGACACACAAGGTCGTTCATCAAATTAGACAAGTCTAGTAGATTGATTGTGGCCAGAAAAGGGAGACGAGGTTGCAGCATCTGGCTGCAATCTCTTTGGAAATATTGTGGTTGGGGAATTGTATCCCATCCAAGGTTCTAGTAAGCCCCATAGCGATTGTAAGGCCCTCCTCCAGGGCTGATTCATAAGGGGTTGGTTGGGCATCATTCCAGTAGGAATGTTCTGATGAGGGTTATAAAAAATGCCCCTAGCGAGAGTGGACCCGGGTTGGGGGCTACCCAAGGTGTGAAACTTACCTCCTCTGAGGGTGAATCCGGAGGATAAAGGTGGATTCATCATGCCAAACATTTTGGTCGGAATCGACACTGAGGAGGTGAGAGTAAAGGAAAAAAATTGAGCAGAAGCTTGTCTACCAGGTTGGTTACTCCATCCAGAAGCAACAGGATTAGACCCCGTATTAAAAGGAGGAAATCCTCCCATGGTAGGAGTCATTTGAGGGACATGAGTGCCACCAAACGAGAATAGAGTATAAGGAGGAATTGTGCCCCCGAGTCCAATTCTATCATTAGGGCCAGTGGTTGGGATGGAGTTTGAAAACTGCGATGTAAAATTCAACATACCATAGTAAAAAGGACTAGAGGCCATAGGGATGGACTGAACATTATAGCCTGGTGAATGGCCAAGGGACCCAAAGGGGTTCATGGATATAGGTTGAGTATTCACTATAGGATGAGCAACGGTGATAATAGGTGCCTCCAAAACTACAACCATTGTGGTTGCAGGATTCGAAGGGGTACCATTAACTATAATAGGCATGGGATTCGAAGGGATCCCCGTATCTTGATGACCCAGTTCAGTACTCATCCTTGTAGAATAACAAGTCTGATAAGTAGAGGTGTTTGTACCACATTTAACAATTCTACGCCTTTTAGAAGGCAGACTCAAAATGCAATGGTAACTATAACAAATGGCGAGACCTACGGGGAAGCTGGTCTGGCTCCACAATGACTCAAGAATCGAGATACATAAAACAAATCATAAGGCCAACTAGTAATCAAAGAGAAAACAAAAAATAATCAAATGGCCAATATGCACACAAACAGGATAAAGTGGCTAAAAGGTACCTCCCTCTCTAAAGTAGGTATGCCTCGCCCAAGAGGGGCCTAAGACTTCGCTGCTAAAGATTGGAAGAAACTGATTCAATTATAAGGGCCCTCATGGGATTAACAACCAGTCGGTCAAATCCCCCCAGAAAGGTAATCCTCCATAAAGGTTGTGTGTTGTTCAACCCTTATGTGACCTAGGGTACCTGTAGAATAACCCCTGCAAGTAACCTATGTGGTACCTAAGTCAAGAAACTAAGCAACCATGGTATAATCGATGCACAAGGGAACATTCGTAAATCAGGTCCACCATATGGGTAGGGTAGAAAAGCCAAAAACCTTGAAAGCACTGCCTCTCACGGAGGTAAGGGCACTAGCAAGATCCCCATATACGAATAGATCCCCAGAAATATATCTAATGCTAAGAAGGTATCAGGGGGGTATCCCTTCAACCGACCTCACACGATCTCATTCTTAACTCTAGTGTAAGTGGAGCCTCTTGATATTACTGATTATACAATGGGTTTCTCCACTCCCCTAGTTAGACACATATGTTGATTTAATAGCCTTGGAGACGTTTACTCACAAATCCTATTCCAAGGCTCTAAATCCTAAGCCAGTTTGTGCACCCTAGAAAATAAAATCGTTACTAATCAATTTTAAATTATAGCGTTAATTTTAATGGTCTTGCTTACTCAAAAGGTGCGATCGTGAAACTAGTGATGTTATGACTCAACAAGTAAAATAAATGAATATGAATACAATGCAAATTCCTATCTTCAATTTTCAATAAATGATATGCTTTTAAAACATGCAATTTTCAATTCAATTCTGCAATTCTAAATAAAATGCAATCTTTCTTTTCATGCACTGAGATAAATGACAAAGACTCAAGAGATGAAAATACCAATCAATGTAAAATGCCAAATATTTTGTATTTTCAATATAAGAAAATGAAAATGCAAGGACTGAACAACAACTTGATATAAATACTCTATTGTATATAGACAGAGATAACCCAAGTAAGATATCAAGGAGCAAAACACACAGCCCAAGGTGCAAGGACAATCAAAATGAAAAAAATGATGAGAAATGCACTGCCCAAAAATTCAACCAAAGACAGGTTTCCTGTCACTCCACAGACACTTAATAGTCACCAAAGAGACCCAAAAAGACTCATCAATCATCAAAACCTACACAACAACCACCAAACCAAGCAATCAAGCAACACAGGTTGATGTACGCGACTGTTCAATGGAAAAGCATGTATGTACACAGCTTGAAGAAGTACAACACACGTATGTACATGACTGTCAAGAAAAAACTCACGTATATGTGTCAAAGCACAACTAGGCTAAGGAAAAGGCTAAAAAACTCAGACTCAGAGTGAACAGAGGTTTTCAAGAAATCATATGACAAGAAACTCAATATGAACGAGACCAATCTAAGAAGAAAAACACTCCGAACCCCAAAAAAGAAGATTATATCCCCAGTATGGTCGCCAATTCTGTTATGAGGAAAATCTCTCTATGGCTAGGGGTAAACCGCAATAGATGGAAATGACTGCAGAAACGAAATCTAATCTCAAGTATGCTATATAAAAAAATATGCTATCAAGACAAGATAAAAGGCTTACCTCATCCAGATGTTCGATGAAGTCCACCGTTGAGCACTTGACCCAAAGCAATATACCTGCAACTAGTCCTCAACAACCAAGAAACACAAGCACATGGTGATACTATATAATGTTAGCACATTCAATAGAATAATCCATAAACATTCATAACAAATACGCCAATGGAATAATAATTCAAATATTTGTGAGATATTAATTGGACGAGAAAAGAGTATTTCTATTAGGATACAACTAGCAGAAGTGAATGAATTACAAACTTCTGTTTCAGCACGGTTAAGAACCGAGAAACTAAGTTCCTTCCAGTTGGGCCTCCACCACTTCAATCATCCACAAAAGGAAAGCTCATATAAGAGAGACAATGGAGTTCTCAATCAATAAGGGAAGATCTTGGGGGTTGAACAATGTGTTCAGACTTAAAGGACAAAGGAATGCAAACTCAATGTGAAGTGAATAATTTCTCCAGAGTAACTTTGCTCTCAAAGTTGAATGTTTTCTCATCATTTCCATAGCTCGGATTTGGCCCATTTATATCCTTCAAGTGGAACTGAAGGGCTAAGTCGGAACATTTCCAGTATATGGAAGGCCAAGGATCATGGATCTCATGACGTGACATGGAAACCTGACACCATTTTTTAATTTTGGACACAAATCTCGATGTTCATAGGTTGTAGTGGTGCAACCTGCGTATACGCATGCTGTAATATAGGCAGGGCGCGTATATGTGGAAAAATCATGTTTTTAGCTCTAGGATTTACAAAAAAGGGACTTAAATTCTGCATAGGGAAATGGAAAAAGATCCTATGTGCAAGATTGCATGGGGTGAGGCAAATCTTGCTATAACATTAACATGTAGTTTATTTTACGTTTCATGTCCCTCACTTAACACTTAGTTTATTTTACGTTTCATGTCTCTCACTTAACACTTAGTTTTTTTTACGTTTCATGTCCCTCACTTTTCCTCTCATAACTTCCATCTCCTCTCCTATTCTCTTAACACTTTGTTTATTTACGTTTCATGTCCCTCACTTTTCCTCCCTTCTCCTTGTCTCTCCTTCTCTATTTCCCCTTCTTCCAACACTTGGATTTTTTCTCTCACCTTCCCTCACACCTCTCCTCTCCTCTCCTCTCCCCTTACCCCTTCTTTACTCCATACTTAGGTTTTCTTTAGTTTTTTTTAGCGGTTCATCGGACTCATGTTATCCCTAACCCCCCTCACCTCTCTCACCTCCCCCAACCCATGAACCCAACAACCCTCCCCAACCCTCCATGCTTCCCCATCCCACCATGCTTTCCCAACCCGCGACCTTAACCAACCCGAAAACCTCCTTATCTCTCCACCTTACCTCACTTCTCATCCAATTCTTACCATACTTAATAACTTATCCAAAGTTTCCAAGAATTACCATTGACCAATAAGAACACTCCAAATGACAAGTTGACAACCAATTATTTTGTGACATGTGGCAGCCCACTATTGGTGACACATGGCAAAGAATAAATCATGACATGTGGTGACGAATGGGAGTGTGACATGTGGAATTTTGTGATAGCCTATCATACAAAAACACATGGAATATGACTCATTGCCACTGTGCATTGACTGGGATGGTGTGGAGGATGATCAGGTGCTCAAAATTTTAGTTATTTAATTAATTTCCTAAGGGGTCGAACTCTATGTTTCCATAATATCTTCTTGGTTCACATTAAAGGAATGGTTTATTTTACATTTTAAACACTTCAGATACCAAAAATATCATACATGTGGGATAAACATTACGAGGAAAAATTTGAATTTTCTTAAAGGAGGACGAAATTCAAATCAAGGGCCCAGATTGCCCCATCAAAATTGATCAACAGATGTTGATTCTTAATTTTTTGAAGGTCATATATTGATATCCTGGAGTTGGAATCACACAAACTTTACCTCGTTGGAAAGGTAATTTGATGAGGAAGATGATGAAACAAGTCTCAAGGATTTAAATTGGGCATAATCTTCTCAGAAAGTGAAAGAACAATTAGCAATATTTTTATGGTGTGTTGATAAATTTGCTTGACACCTCGACTTCACAAGCTCATATATTGAGATCTAGGAATCGAAATTGCACCTAGGAGGACTCGTTGGAAATATAATACAATGAATATTACATATGAAATGATTTACATGGTTGATAAATTGGACATCACATCGAGAAAATTAAAACATAGTCCTCTCTTTAAAATGGTAGTTAATTAAAATTTTCAAAATAAAAGTTCATTAAAAAACTTTTATTAAAATAAGAAAAGGGCCCACTTCAAGATACAAATGTTTATGATCAAAATTCATTAATAAGAATTTATTTAAGCATTAATTAAAGTGTTCATTCCAAGAATAAAAGCAGGTGGCAGATCCTAAAACGACCAATGCCCTAACTACTTCAAGAAGCTTAGAAGGTAGATTTTAAAAGAGACAGATGACCATCAAAGAAAGGGTTAGAGAAGGTTGCATTATCAAAGCAGAAGATAAAAATTGAAAGGGTCCAACCATAAACATGCAACCAAGATTATGATCAGCAAACAAATATCTCCATCTTCTCCATTCTTCTTCTTCTTCTACACCATTTTCTCAAGTTTTTTTTTTCATATTTCTAAACTGAACACAAGGTTGAGTTCTTGAGTCTTTCTCTTGTAATCTTCGAAGACTTTTCTTATATGATCATGGATTATTTACAACCATGTATGTGACTATCAGATATTTTGTGTATTATGGAATATTTTATGAATAAAACTTCACAAAGAACTGCTTCTGGGTTTTACTTTAATGATTTCTCAAATCTTGGGATCTATGAGGATGATATTTTTGAAGTATTCCTATCAAATTATTCCAGTATTAAATCCAGAACTCATTTAAAGTTATTTGAGATGATCATAACTATTATTTCATTTTTCTTGTGAGAATATATGTATGCATACACTATTTGTATGCAATTTTAATGGTTGTATATATGATATTGAGCATAAAGATATTCTGATATTGAAGCCTTCCTTCAATCTTTGTATTGTTAAAATATTTATTGTTGCACATAAAGATCAGATCAGGTTATTAAAGAACCATTCCATGAAAAAATCAAAGAAATAAAGATCTAGGGTTTGTGTTCTAGCATCCTCCCTAATCCAATATATTCAAGATATATATTTTAGCCAAAGAGGAGTACCACCTCAATAAAAACGTAGGAATCAAAATTGCGCCTAGGAGTACCCGTTGGAAAGATAAGACACTGAATATCACATATGAAATGATTTCCATGGCTGAGAAATTGGATATCAAATCCAAAAAATTAAAACGCGGTCCTCTCTTTAAAACAGTAGTTAATTAACTTTTTAAAAATAGAATTTTATTAAAAAACTTTTATTAAAAGATGAAAAGGGCCTAGTTCAATATATGAATGTTAATGATGAAAATACATTAATAATACTTTATCGAAGCATTAATTAAAGTGTTTATTCCAAGAAAAAAATAAGGTGGCATTTCCTAAAACGACCAAATCCCTAACTACTTCAAGAAGCTTAGAAGGCAGATTTTAAAAGAGACAGATGACCATCAAAGAAAGGGTTAGAGAAGGTTGTTGGACAGTTCGTTTGGACTGTTGGTTTTCATTGATTTCAACCCTTAGAGATTGATGTAAATCCTTAGATATTGATGTCAAACCTTGGATAGGTTCAGAGATGTTGGGAAGTTGTATGATCAAGATTGATGGTGAGTTAGTTGGGTGCATTTGATATAGTCTTCATGTAGTCGTGGAGGTGTAGTTATGGGACCCAGAGTTTATTGAGGTATATGGACATGAAGGAAAGTGAAATTTAAGGTAAGGCTATCATGGATGTATATTACACGTCATTATATTTCCGTTGATATGGACAACTCCACTTGGTTCCTCACGGTTAGGGAGATATGGTCTTTTAAAGTTGGAAGCCCCAAAGAATGGTCAAGAAGACCTAGTTGGTTACAAGTCAATGAATGAAAGGGTAAAGTTGTTGTAACAAGAAAACCCTAGAATCCCTAAATTAAGGAGAGGAGTTACCTAGAAAAAGTATAAATACACCTCAAGGAGTCATTCACAAGAAAACTCACACACTTATTCATTGATTATCTTTCTTGTGAATGTTATGGTATTGTGTTTTTGATTTATTGGCTTACGACGCCAATTTTATGAGGTAGCAAAGGAAAGAAAGTGTGATATTCTCGGGATTGTAGTGGAGAGTCGAGAAATCTAAGGAAACCCTAATTTCGGTCATCCTCGCGGGTTGCATTATACTTTTCAAGTGATTAATCCTTGTGGGTCAACTAGTGTGAAACAAGCGAGGCACTAATAAGTTTGGGAAAAAGGGTGGTAACATGCAACCTAAGTTGAGAAAGGTATGGATAACTAAGGTCTAATGTTCCAGTTCAGTCACAGAGCTACATGTATGAGTATATGCTTGTGTTGAAGGGTGTGTGATGATGGTACATGGTTTAGTTTTGAAGTATAAGATTGAGGCATATCATAAGTGCATGGTACAAACCCTAGTGTGTGGATTGAGTCATTTCTGTTAGGGTATATTGTTGGTTATGTTCAGTAATTTCTCAGTGATGTTATGGCACTTTGGTTATGAGGCAAATCATGATAATGTGATACCAGATAGAGGCATATCCTTGATCTATTGATTCATATCCTTGGTACATGTTTAGAGGAACTATTGGTTGTATAGTACTTATTGTAGTGAATGGTTTTGAGACAGATTTGTTGAAGTATATTGTTGGTGCATGTCTGATTTTTATTGGTATATATTATGGTGCAATGTGAGAGGATTTTGTTAGTGTTCTTGATATATGATTGGTACATACTTGAGGCTTGGTATATTGTATCTTGGTGACATTGAGGATCATGCTTGAGGATCTTGGTATATGACTTGAGTCACATCATTGGATGCATGGTGCATGTTGGTTGAGGATTACTTGTTGTGATACATTGTCGATACATCTCTTGGATACATTGGCACATGGTTTATGGTACTTGGTTAAGGTATATCATGAGTGATATGACACTTGTTTTAGGTACATGGTTGGCATGTTGTATATGATGTTATTGGTATTGGTACATTGATAGAGGCACTTATTGGTGATATTAAGATATGCTTGGTACACATTTGGCACATATTCCTGGCATATGGTTGAGGCACTTCATTGATGATATCTTATGGTATATGGTATGGTATTAATGTATATGGTTGATGTGAATGGTTGTCACATGGTATGGTACAAGTGTTGATGATACAGGTGGTGCTATAGGTTTTGGTGCATGGTTGATGGATTATTTGATGGTATAGGTTGAGATACATGTTGATGCATGGTACAAGTTGGTACTTGGTTGAGACACATATATTGTGATGGTATATGGTGATGTTGGTACATTCTTGGTAGAGGCATGTCTTGGTGATGTTGAGCATATGGTTTGATATATTCTCTTGGTGATCTTGGCATGAGTTGCATGCGGATGAGAGTGGATGTGGTTTTGTGGATGAGATAGTGATTGGTTGGACAGGTTGTTGTGATAGTGACCGGTTGAACAAGTTAATAAGACAGGTTGATAGTATCAAGTTGGATACAGTTGCATAGTAAATAAACAATGAACAAATGATCAATCACACACATACAAAGTACACCAGTGTCTTACATGGAAACCCAAAGTGAGAGAAAACCATGTAATGCCTTTTCTTATATGTCTTTAATAATTACATTCATTGGAAGCACCAACTTCCTTTGTTTTCCAATAGAAACTGGAAGGAGGATCCAACCCCTTAGTTTCTCAGGATATAACCTAAGGGAAGCTCCAACTCCCCAATTCTCTGGCTACAACTAGAAGGATGATACAACCCCCTATGTTCTACGACTACAACCGGAAGGTGGCTACAACCACATGCCCTTGCCCCGTCTAACCGCCTTGATGTAGAAGTAGAATGATGGAACCACTGTCACACTATCACTGTGAGATATATTGTTGTAAAATTGTACCAATCAACCTGTAATCAACCTATAACAACCTGTACCAATAACATGTGCCAACATGTACCATACATCAACTTGTACCTCAACCTGTACCATAAACAAATGAATCAACCATGCACCAAACCTGTACAAATAACCTGTCAAAAAAACATGTAATCAACCTGTACCATAAACAAGTGCATCAACTATGCACCAACCTATACCTCAATCTTTACCATTAACGAGTGCATCAACCATGCACCAAATATGTACCAATCATGCATAAAATACACATAAACTATGACTCATCAATATGT
>SNQJ01S0213628.1:15728-27176 GCA_010110895.2 Picea sitchensis | reverse complement strand
ATTAATCTCTAGGATCCTACAAAAGAAATCGAAGTATCATATGAGCTCGATCAAAGCGATCGAGGTCCATGAGAGCTCTGATTCTGAGATCAAGAAATTCTTGGCAAAAGAAGACCCAAGTTACCTCAAACCAGATCTCAGCCAGACCTACGATTTCGTAGACAATCTGCCACCATGCGTGAAACATAGAGAAGGCTTTACAGGGATCAAACTCGGTAAAGATCCCACAAAAAATAGTGGTAGTGTTCTGATGCACAGCCATGGGTATGCTCAACCAACTGTCTCATATCCACGGTGTGAGGTGTGTTTATTTTGGATAGAAAAATATTACATAGATGTCCCCTCCCTTCAAGCGAAGATCAAGACCCTCACAACTCAGATTGACTCATTAACACATGAAAACCACAGAGTCAAGGTCAGTGCACACAGGCAAGGAAAGCGTTTGAAGAGAACTGGAAACGTCATAATAAAAAATGTTGAGTGTGTCAAAGCAGTGATAAATTTTGAGGTTTTATGAGCCAAATTTAGCATTCAGTTGAAAGGTAAAAGATTTGTGTGGTTTTGTTGATTTGTTCTTAATTAATATAGATTGAATTGGTTTTTTGTTGTTTAAAATAAGACTAGCTACATAATCAGCAAATTATGTAGCCAATCTATTTTCATTTGAAATATTGGAAAATGGTGGTTAAATGAATATCTAAATTTCTTTATTTTCATTTTTTCTTTCAAGATATCGTGAATATTGTGGAGACATAATGATATGGAGCATTTATGGGGTCATTAGCCATTTATTTGGCCTATTTTGTAAACAGAAACAAACTCTTTTAATATTAAGAGATATAGTTTGATATTGAGTGGTTTTATTACCCTCTATTTTTGTAATTACCTAATCATCCTGGGATTTGATTCTATCTTAGAAGATAGGATGTTCAGTTTTCCTAAACTCTTTAAATACTATAGCTTTTTGTAATGAAACCATCCTCACCTAGGGCAGAAGATGGATGATTGATTTACAGACTTTAATGGAATAGCAATACACATTTCGGCTTTAGCTTCTTGTGGATGGTGTCTTCATTTAAGTTTTGTTTATCCTAATTTGATAATAGGTTTTGATAGCTTTAGTTTTCATGATTTATTATGTTTCGGGATAATTTATTTATAAATGTTGTCCATAAATGATGCTTCAGATATTAATCATGTGATCATCTATTTAGCTTCAATTACAGGATTTCTCCTTAATTTTCATTGAAAGATTAAATGCAAGGTTATTGCTGACAGATTTTTCTTAATGCAATTACTTGCAATCATGAGATCACAGTAACTATTTGTATCATTCTTTCTGTTATTAAAACTCAACCGCGAACACTATTGTTCTGCATTTATTCAGAACAGATTTAAGGTTCATTGCAGGTTTTTCCTCCTGGACAAGGCGGTTAGATGTTCTCTGATCGTATGGATGTTTGGATGCATATCATTAGCTCGCTAACAGGTTAGCTCATTTACATTTTTTTTGCTATTTGATTATCACTGAAATACGAACATATGTATGGCCTTTGACTATCCATATGTTTCCATTTCATAGCATTTTCTTTTATTAGTTTAAGACTTATAAAGAAAAAATCAAAAAATATTTTATGTGCTTTCTTTATCTACTTCTTCAAAATAATCATTTTCACATTGAGTTTTTGTAAGTTTAGATTAAAACTTGCAGCTTTTAAATAATGTCTATAAATAAGAGTTATCTATATTTTGCTTAAATACATATACTACAGTTACATTAGAACATATGTACATATATATATAGTGTTTAGTAATTAGATAGGTATTTATTTCTTTTGTTTGTTTCTTTTAGGATTCTTAGATTGGCTAACGGAGCCATTAAACCCATCAGAACGAGTTATACCAAACATCTTGGGCTACTTAGACAACCCCGAACCGGACTTGTTCTTCCAATTGGCGGACGGTCATTTTTGCCCGTCAACAAATGGCACTAGAAGGAGGGCCTGAATACAATTGATGGCATGTGGAAGTCGCAAGACCCCTCCCCCACACACTCGCTCCCCTATAGTAACAAGAATTCATTATGAAAACAACATTACCTCTCAAATAGAAACTACCTCAAACGATAATCCACAGATTACCGTTGATCCAGTAACATCAAACCCTCAACGGTCCGTTGTACAAGAAATTGTTCGCCAGTCACTTCTAAGGACACACGGTGCTTTGTCCTGTATCAAACAACCTTGTCTACCACTGAATTAACCTCTAGATTTCTCTGATATTAGAGAGCAACTTGAAGGCACTAGTTTGCTCCTAAACCCCACAGATCGAGATCACATCCCCACTCCTACAGTAGGAGGATATGGTATCCCACCTTCACCACCTCATTCATCTCCTTCCTCTTCAGGAGAGGAGTCATATGATGAAGGCAGTTCTTCATATGAACCATCCCAGCCTTCGACACCACCTACGCCCATGGAAAATCAAAACAATCCCGCCAGACCTTCGTTCGATCAAGATGTTGTGGCCATACCTAGACCCCAACACCCTTTACCTAAACACCCAGAGAAATGGCTACTTAAATTCAATCCAGACTCTAAGCAAATCATCAAGGATCACATAAATAAATTCATGCTAGCCATTAGACTTCGAAGTGTAGAACATGAATATGTAGTATGTAGACTCTTTCCTTACACGTTTGAGGGAAATGCATCTACATGGTATTTTTCCCAACAACCTCACACCATTGTATCTTGGGACAAATTTGAGTCTTGTTTCCTTGAGAAGTTTGGAGATGATAAGTCTCTCGAAGTCTTAGTCATGGAAATCTCCAGCTTAAAGATGAACCCTAAGGAAAAAGTAAAATATTTTAACCAAAGGTTCCTCACATTAAAAAATCGAATCCCCATTGATTCAATGCCCGGGAAAATCTCATTGTCGCATATTACACCAAAGCTCTACACCAAAATGTAGCAATTTGGGTTAAAAGGTCTAAGAATGTAACGTTACTGGAAGCCTTCGAGGAGGCAAGTCAAATCGAAAAATATATTTTGAGCCTAAAAGATAATCTTAGTAATGAGGCAGAGATAACCCCGTCTTCTAAGAAGAAAATAGAAATTCTTCCTAGACCTCCCCAAACCAAAACTCAATCAGAGAACTCAGATTTGGAAATTTTACAAAAGATTGCCCAGAAATTATCAAATAAAGTTGTAGACTTGAGGAGATCAACTGAGGAAGCATCTTCAAGCAAAGCGACTTACAAACCTCCTTTTAGAAAACCTTTTCCCTCAAACCAACCAAACCCTAACCCTGAAGGCCTAAATTTTGAAAGCTTACAATACGCTATACAGACAATCCTTGAAGCACATGATAACTTAGTTCCCCCTGAGAATTCTGAAGATGTGGTTGAAGAAGAAACAGCCGAAGAAGAGGAATCGTCTCCCAATATCTTCGGGAATTTTTCTGACAGTATCTTTCAAGCCAATTTTGAATCTTTCCATCCTTACAATACCAGAAGTAAAACTCAAAATAAACCCTCTTCTGAAATATGAACTAATGCGCCTCAGAAAAAATTTAAACAAACTAAAACAAAACAGAATTCAACAACCCCAAGTTTAGAATATGATTTGATTGAAGACTTAAAGAAACTTGGAGCTAATATTTATGTTTATGAACTTTTGAAATTTCCTTTTCTTCTGCGGAAAATGCTTCAGAACATTGTAGAAAACAGTAAAAACAACAATCTGAACAGCAAGAAAATTACAAAAATCAATCCTAAAACACCTCAAAAGGTCCCTACTAAAACAACACTCGAACCCTCAGATAAAAGAGACCTCACTGAAAAAACTTTTTCAAATGTAGATAAAGTAATTTCAGGAACAACGACTAAAAATCAGCAAAGTTCTATTGTTAATACTCGCAAAAATGTCCCACCTTTTTTATTAACTTTTGAAATTTTCAATAGAAATGTACATAACTGCATGGTGGCTTCTGGTGCATCATCAAATGTGATGTCTTTTTATGTCTGCCAAAAAATCAATGTTGAAGTTCAACCTTCCAGTCTAAAAATCATTCAGCTCGACTGGACGAATGTTAAGGTAATTGGTGAATTAAAAAATGTACTTGTTGGGATATCCTCTAATCCTAAGGTTCACCAGATTATTGATATCATTGTTGTTGACATCCCTGAAGTGTATGGTTTATTTTTAAGCAGGGATTGGTCTGAACAGTTGCATGGATATTTTGCGACAAACTGGTCTGATTTGTGGCTACTAGAGAATGGAAATCCAAACAGAATTAGGATTAATCATGAGCGTTAACTCAAGCACATCGTGATCGATTTAAATGACGCTAATGAATCATTTACTGCTTCCACTAATTCACTTGAAATGCAGGGAATGAACACCTTTTTCGGTAACTTCATAGCGGAAACTTCCATCATCACTGAACTGGAACAACAGTCGGAACTCATGACATGCACACAGTCATCAGCTCTACATAATGTGCCTAACTGTTATAACCCTAAATTGCACTAGACATACTTACCTGGCATCAGGCCATCTCAGACTCCTTATTTGCCAAAACACTACTGAACAACTCTTCTTAAAAAACCCCTTTATAAAGTCCTACGCGGCCTGCTCTATTATTGCACATGTGTACATGCTAGTTGCTCCAATACAGCCCGCGTGTACCTACAAAAGCACGGAAAAAGGAAATTTGTTGACGAAACACACATCTTTGGGCAAGTTAACTAAACATTTCGGCCATGCATGGCTGGTCATTCGACCAAATACCTAGCTCCTTCTAGCCTATAAAAGAAGGAGTAGGGGTCCCATTTGAAAGGAGGACAATCATAGTAAAGAGACTATACCCAATTGAGCATTCCCCTTGTCCCAACCTTTATCCATTCTTGTGCAAAGAGAAGTATAGAGAAAAGCAGTTGGAGGACAGTTGGAGGACAGTTGAAGAGGATCCTAGGACCAGGTTCGTGGAGTAGTGGTCGGCTTCATCATTGTAAGTTTCTTTAGTGAATTTAATAATAAAGAAGTGTTTTTCTCGTCCCACCATATGAGGTTTTCACTTTTTATTGCGTACATGTTGATTAAATATCTAACCCATTAATCTTTAGATCTAATGCATGTGGAGTTCTTTGTTTTTCTTTTGTGAATGCAGGTCAGCCTTGGGAGGAGAGTTGCAGTCAAAGAGCGACCAAGTGTGAAGAGGGATCGATATCAATTGTTGGAAATAAGGTATGTTCACTTGATCTTCTTAACTATGTATTTGCTTAAGAATAATGGGGATTAGGTCCGTGATGACGATAAAAAGTAGGAATCTTTAGGTCTTTTCTGCATGCATGATAAAACCCTAAGTGCTAGTCCATAGAGGGATTTCCCACTCACAACAGAATTGGTGACCATAATGTGGATCTCTAGGGGTTCTGGGAATAATATTTCTTGAGTATTTTTAAAAAATTGGTTTCATTCCTTGTTTTTAAAGTTTTTGCAAAAGTCTGAGATAACTGAGATTTTGGTCTTCCATACCAGTTGTCTCTGTCTCTTTGCTTGACTGCATTTTTTTATAGGACCCACAGAGGTACACGCGGCCTGTACAAGGTCTGCACATGTGTACCCGCGCCCTACCTTCACACAGCCCACGTGCACATGGTAGTTGAGGAAGTGTCAGTCGCGTGTATGATTTCAGAAAAATTTTCTTAGAGAGGCAATCATCCTCTCCCCCGTCAGAAGTAATCCTTCTCAGGGGTTTTCTGGAACTGATTCTAGTCTTTGTGGTTTGCATTTTATAGCTTAGGTTCCACCTCAAATTGCTTTGTTCTATGAAATTTTCTTTGAATTGTTTCCTTTTTTTCTGACAAAGTGAGTTTCTGAGTCTTCAAGAGGTTATGCTCTTCAATACCAATAGTCTTTGCCAGTGCCTGATTGCTTCTCTTTTTTATTTTTTGAGAGTTTCAAAAGTACACGCGACCTGAATAAGGTCTGCACGTGTGTACACGCGCCCTAAATTTACACAGCTCGCGTGCACATGTTGGTTGTTGAACTGTCAGCAACATGGCTGTTGAGAAAAATTTTGTTTAAGGAGAGGCAGTCATCCTTTTCTTTGTCGAAATTTTATCCCTCTCATATTTTTTGGTCTCTGTCATAGCAGTTAGTAACTTAGGTTTGATCACAGTAATAACTTTCTCTGTCATTAAGAATTTTTCCTCAAAATTTTCCTTTTATAGGGTTTTTTAGACAAGTATGAGAATCCTTTTTAATCTGCTTGTGTGTTGTTTTTAGAGTGACTCTTTGCGATCTGCACTTAGGCCAGAGGTCTTCTAGGTCTTTACTTGTTGATTTTTTTCCTGTTTTTCTTTGTGAGAATTCAAATAAATAAACTTTTATTTCTTTGTTTGGTTAAATAGTGTTGGTTTGCATTTGTAACCAGGAAAAGTCTTTACTTTCATAAGTTCTTGATGGTTTACTTAGACAATAAGTAGCTTGTAGTCGAGTGAAATCCTATTTTTAGTTTGTTGTTCAAAGATCTTAGAAAATTTTAGTTTGAAAATTTGATTAAGAATTGAGTCAAGAAGGAGTTGTTTTGTTTCCCAACTTTCTGTTTATTTTTTCTTTTATCTTTCAAACATCACTAGTTTCACTTTCGTAACCTTTGACTTAAGACAAGCCATAAAAATTAACGCTAAATCTAAAATTAATTAGACTTTTTATGATTGTAGGGTCAACCAACTAGTTTAGGGTTAGGGCCTTAAATTAGGTTGGAGAGGAAACTCTTCAAGGCCATTAAATCAAACATTGGAGTATGAAATAGGGAGTGTTAAAAGTCCAGTATCGTGAAAGTTATCTGGGACCCCCCTCTAACACAGGGGCTAAACACGAGGTCACATGCGGAAAGGTAGAGGATATAACCCCTCCAAAGTCGGACCAATCATAGTGGAGAACACAAATAGAGGGCTTGTCTTGGGATATCGTCGATTGCATTTGCCACGGAGCTTCGTGGGTATCGAATCCGTTCGAGATCCTTAGGTCTTCCAGACCACTTGCTTTCGTTACCCTTGAAAGGTTTTGAGCTCGATACCCTGCTCATTGTGGTCTACCCGACTATCGACTATACTCGCATGGTGACTGTTCACGCGTTGGCAACCTAGTTGCCTATCTTTTTTAGGGACATACACAGGTGGCTGCGGGGGTATACTGTGGTACCTAGGATAGACATTGGGCCATGCTTTGTAGAGTATACCTGGAGGGTGCTTCCGTGTTTGAGTTGCACTTGCACCGGTAAGTTGCTCTAGTGTTGGTTGTTGTAATTGTTCTTCCAACTAGTTTAGTGTTTGCTTGTTTTATCTTGTAGGGACGTTTCTAGTCTGTGTTGTTTTTGAACGAATAGAAATCCCTAGTGTGTCTTTGATCTTCTCACACAGTGAAGGATCACGAGCTCCACCAATCATGAATGCTTTTTGGCCTGCCACCGGTTACACTGGAGCCACCCCCGCCACCACTAATTCGAAAGCTAGACCAACAAGGGTCTTTTGAATCGACCAGGTCACGGGAAATCACACCTGACCAAACTCTGTTAAAGGAACTTTCAGCACCTTTAAAGCAGATGGTAATGGAGGCAAATCATGTCTCTTCTTCTGGGAATCCTGATATTCCCACCACGGTTGTCGTCACAGGGGGCGTTCCACCTCCTACCCCACTATCGCTAGTCCGATACACCACAGTATCGACTGCCTCTACCTCGAGCAGTGGTCCAATCCCATCTTTGGTGACGGCCACTGCTCCTTTCACACAAAGTGTGACAGGCCCTCCATTCTCATACAGGATTCCTAGCACAGGTACCAGCCCTGTACTATCTTACTCCACTTTACAGACTTTAGGTATGGGGGCAGGGAGCTCTAACACTCCTCTGCAAGGACCCATGGGGGGAACTTCAGCTCCTTTTAATTCTTTCCCTTATGGGGGAGGTCATATACCTCCTTCCTCCCCTTCACTCGGCAGTACCCACCAGCAATCTGTCGGGCCAAACACACACCATAGTTTACTTGGAGTAGGGATTCAAGGACCACCTTCTCATAATATGTCGGTAGGGTTGACAGCGTTTTCTTTGTTCGATGCATTTGGTAAAAACACTTTCTCATCCGTTTCTTTCCCGACAGGGGCAACCCCGGTCATGGCCAACCTAATCCTATGCAAGGTATTATTCCTACACAGGGGGGAAACCCTGGAACTTCTTCTGCATCAGGACCTTGGAATTCTTGGCAAGGATCAGGTCCCTCATCAGGAATGTTGATCTGGGGAAATTATTTTCACAACCAATGGAACCCCGGAGAAGGTACTATGCCTATGCCCATGGGATCGGCATGGGGAAACCCTTCTTAAATTCCTCCAAATGTAATGCATGCCCAACCATATACATCATATTTCAGGAACCATCCGATGATGTCTCTTCACACGCAAAATCCCTACGTTGTTCAAGGCCATGGTTTTTACCAAAACCCCAGCTAGCAATCCAACTTTGTCTAGCAACCTAGTGCCAGTCCAACTCCAGGCCCCTTTTTCCATGGTTATCACCAACACCAACCAAAGCTACCTTTATTAAAAACCTTACATTTGCCATACTTGACAAGATTGTTGAATGACCCCATCTGTCATGATCCATGTTGGCCTCCTATGCTGAGGAAATTTCCTTCGGACATACCAAATTTATGGGCCAAGCTTACAATTGTGATTGTTTCAATGCACTCTCATTGGGAGTGCCGCGAAATGGTACATTGAGCTTGACCGCTCGAGATATTCTTCCTTTGGCAAATTGGCAATGTCATTCCTAAACCATTTCCAATTACCTGTGAGATACGATGTCGGCACATAATTGTTGGCCGATTTTGAATAGACAAAAAAGGACCATATCTCTGACCACATCCATGAGTGGAGACACCGGAAGAGTTTGATTAAGGTACCAGTCCCAGCAGCATTCATGCTTGAGTGGTTCCTTAAGTCTTTGGTCCCACAGCTATCCAAAGATGTTGCAAATTCGGGAGTGTTTTTTGAAGAAGATGCCATCATGATAGCTCAACATCTTGAGCTAATTTATTCTCAGTCTGGTTTACTGTGCGAGGTTTTGCCCAATGCACCATGTGTTAGCAAATATTTAATAGACAGCAAATGGCATAAGTACAGGAAGAATGTACAAAGGACTGTTGGCATGTTTTACAGTCATCCTATACTTGTCATTGATGGCAAGTACAGTAGTGATGATGGCTTGAGTACAGCAGCAATGATCAGCGGTGCAGTGATAATCGGGGAAGAGCAACAACTGTGTTCATTGGATCTCTTCCTAAATTCCCGATGGCTGTCAGATCTGAATAAGAGCATGTTGAAGAGGTAGGCTCGTAAGGTTTGAGAATCATTTATGTTCGTTGGATCCCCTTCAATTTCCTGATAGAACGAGGGTCATCATATCTGAATGTAGACAAGAAGAGCTCACTGAAGATGAGGACAGATCTTAGATGTTTGATCCAAGCGCAGAACCCAACCATCGTTGGATCAAGGAGAATCTGCATGCTTCTTAAAGTACAAGGATAAGTGGGCGTACAAAGTCCCAAAAGAAGGAGGAACATCCATCATCAGGCAGGACACGTGGGGAAAGATCGTCAGTTCGCTGACTGGAGAGTCAAAGGAATGATGTTCCCTAACCACTTGAAATCGCGATCTAATCTGAGCCGTCAGATTAAGGTTGAATCTGGACTGTTGATTCCAGTCCATGTCGAAGTTTCGGGGATCGAGAGTTGGAAATGTCAAGTAATATCATACACAGGAATCTCGATTTTACGATTTGCGAAATCACGATTCAATCGCAGTCGTTGAATCAAGATCAGATCTAGACTGTTGATCCAACTCCATATCAGAGTTTCGTGAATTGCGACATGGAGAGACAAGAAACAATGCAACAAGAATTGCAAAATTGCAATTTAATCGCAGCCATTAGATCAAGATGTGATATGGACCGTTGATCCAACTTCTTTACGAATTTTCGTGGATCAGGATTTGTAAGTGACAAGAACATTGAACATCGGGAATGTCGAAATCGCGATATGAAAAATTGTGGAATGATCTAAATCGTCAAATCAGGTGTTGATCGGAGGGTTACTATTTTGTCTCACAGTTAACTCTTAAGTTTCGAATCGGTTAGTGAAATGGACTCATGATTACCGATTAGTTGGCATTTTAATTGTTGAGACAGTTGTCTCCCTTTTTGCCTAAGGAGATGGGAAGTTGAACCGTCGTGAGTGCGTATAAAAGAAAATGAGACAGACAGCATGAGGTTGGTTGTTCTGTATGAGAAATGAATAAAACTATAAGAAAGGGAAGATCAGAGAGTGCAGAGTGAGATGGAGAATATGCACAGTGTGAGACAAAACTCAGGGAAGAGTAACTGAAGATGAAGAAAACTTGAAGCTGAGAATAATTACAGAAGAAGTTGATGCAGAGAAGACCTGATGAATAGACAGAGGAAGAAATGAATTGCAGAACAGTTAGAAGATGACCAGATGTACAGAACAAAGAAAGATTGGTAAGAATTGATGTATATGTGTAGTTGAATTTTTATTTGTTCATTTATGTTCTAGGGAGGTTGGGAGGTGCTCAGGAGGACTGTTTTCCTCAGAGGTTCAAGAGAGAGCTTGAACACTGGAAGTTGTAGCTTCCATCTGGTTGCAGTCAGAGAAACCAGAGTGGCAAGGTGGTGCAAGGGAGAACAAGTGTTCTTTTTTATACAAGTTGGAGTCTGTGTAACTGGAAGTTGGTGCTTCCATCCAGTTGGTGTTGGAACATTAAGGGAGTTGGTGCTTCCTTCTAGTGGGTGCTAGAGAAACCAGAGAGTTGGTGCTCTCAAACAAGTTGCAGCTTGTAAAATAGAGGTATCAGTCTCACATTGAGTTGGTGCTCAATTATAGATGATGTATAGAACTTAAAAGATTGCCTATCATTTCGAAGAAGAAGAGGTTTTCTCCCTTTATCGGTTTCCTCGTGAAAAATATGTCTCTGTGTATACCTTATGTGTGATTGATTCTCTTTACTTTTACTGTCCATATGTTGTATATTGTTGATGATCACTTGAAGAAAGATTAATAATGTTTTAATAGACTTAATATTGTTTAAGCTCAATTACAACTAATTCACCCCCCCATCTCAGTTGTCTTAGTAATTTCAACAATTGGTATCAAAGTGGGTTCATTTTATTCAAAGGTAGATCTGTAATCTTAAACATGACAAGTCATGAAGGGACTTCAGCCTCTAATCCCCCTCTGTTTGATGGAACAAATTTTGCCTTATGGAAGATTAGAATGAGAACATACTTAATGGCCTTGGGTGTTGATGTTTGGGATGTAGTAGAGACTGGATATACAAAGCCTGTTGTGCTAGCCTCCAAGGATGATAA
>SNQJ01S0213628.1:0-15718 GCA_010110895.2 Picea sitchensis | reverse complement strand
CAATGTTCTGAAGCATTTTCCGCAGAAGAAAAGGAAATTTCAAAAGTTCATAAACATAAATATTAGCTCCAAGTTTCTTTAAGTCTTCAATCAAATCATATTCTAAACTTGGGGTTGTTGAATTCTGTTTTGTTTTAGTTTGTTTAAATTTTTTCTGAGGCGCATTAGTTCATATTTCAGAAGAGGGTTTATTTTGAGTTTTACTTCTGGTATTGTAAGGATGGAAAGATTCAAAATTGGCTTGAAAGATACTGTCAGAAAAATTCCCGAAGATATTGGGAGACGATTCCTCTTCTTCGGCTGTTTCTTCTTCAACCACATCTTCAGAATTCTCAGGGGGAACTAAGTTATCATGTGCTTCAAGGATTGTCTGTATAGCGTATTGTAAGCTTTCAAAATTTAGGCCTTCAGGGTTAGGGTTTGGTTGGTTTGAGGGAAAAGGTTTTCTAAAAGGAGGTTTGTAAGTCGCTTTGCTTGAAGATGCTTCCTCAGTTGATCTCCTCAAGTCTACAACTTTATTTGATAATTTCTGGGCAATCTTTTGTAAAATTTCCAAATCTGAGTTCTCTGATTGAGTTTTGGTTTGGGGAGGTCTAGGAAGAATTTCTATTTTCTTCTTAGAAGACGGGGTTATCTCTGCCTCATTACTAAGATTATCTTTTAGGCTCAAAATATATTTTTCGATTTGACTTGCCTCCTCGAAGGCTTCCAGTAACGTTACATTCTTAGACCTTTTAACCCAAATTGCTACATTTTGGTGTAGAGCTTTGGTGTAATATGCGACAATGAGATTTTCCCGGGCATTGAATCAATGGGGATTCGATTTTTTAATGTGAGGAACCTTTGGTTAAAATATTTTACTTTTTCCTTAGGGTTCATCTTTAAGCTGGAGATTTCCATGACTAAGACTTCGAGAGACTTATCATCTCCAAACTTCTCAAGGAAACAAGACTCAAATTTGTCCCAAGATACAATGGTGTGAGGTTGTTGGGAAAAATACCATGTAGATGCATTTCCCTCAAACGTGTAAGGAAAGAGTCTACATACTACATATTCATGTTCTACACTTCGAAGTCTAATGGCTAGCATGAATTTATTTATGTGATCCTTGATGATTTGCTTAGAGTCTGGATTGAATTTAAGTAGCCATTTCTCTGGGTGTTTAGGTAAAGGGTGTTGGGGTCTAGGTATGGCCACAACATCTTGATCGAACGAAGGTCTGGCGGGATTGTTTTGATTTTCCATGGGCGTAGGTGGTGTCGAAGGCTGGGATGGTTCATATGAAGAACTGCCTTCATCATATGACTCCTCTCCTGAAGAGGAAGGAGATGAATGAGGTGGTGAAGGTGGGATACCATATCCTCCTACTGTAGGAGTGGGGATGTGATCTCGATCTGTGGGGTTTAGGAGCAAACTAGTGCCTTCAAGTTGCTCTCTAATATCAGAGAAATCTAGAGGTTAATTCAGTGGTAGACAAGGTTGTTTGATACAGGACAAAGCACCGTGTGTCCTTAGAAGTGACTGGCGAACAATTTCTTGTACAACGGACCGTTGAGGGTTTGATGTTACTGGATCAACGGTAATCTGTGGATTATCGTTTGAGGTAGTTTCTATTTGAGAGGTAATGTTGTTTTCATAATGAATTCTTGTTACTATAGGGGAGCGAGTGTGTGGGGGAGGGGTCTTGCGACTTCCACATGCCATCAATTGTATTCAGGCCCTCCTTCTAGTGCCATTTGTTGACGGGCAAAAATGACCGTCCGCCAATTGGAAGAACAAGTCCGGTTCGGGGTTGTCTAAGTAGCCCAAGATGTTTGGTATAACTCGTTCTGATGGGTTTAATGGCTCCGTTAGCCAATCTAAGAATCCTAAAAGAAACAAACAAAAGAAATAAATACCTATCTAATTACTAAACACTATATATATATGTACATATGTTCTAATGTAACTGTAGTATATGTATTTAAGCAAAATATAGATAACTCTTATTTATAGACATTATTTAAAAGCTGCAAGTTTTAATCTAAACTTACAAAAACTCAATGTGAAAATGATTATTTTGAAGAAGTAGATAAAGAAAGCACATAAAATATTTTTTGATTTTTTCTTTATAAGTCTTAAACTAATAAAAGAAAATGCTATGAAATGGAAACATATGGATAGTCAAAGGCCATACATATGTTCGTATTTCAGTGATAATCAAATAGCAAAAAAAATGTAAATGAGCTAACCTGTTAGCGAGCTAATGATATGCATCCAAACATCCATACGATCAGAGAACATCTAACCGCCTTGTCCAGGAGGAAAAACCTGCAATGAACCTTAAATCTGTTCTGAATAAATGCAGAACAATAGTGTTCGCGGTTGAGTTTTAATAACAGAAAGAATGATACAAATAGTTACTGTGATCTCATGATTGCAAGTAATTGCATTAAGAAAAATCTGTCAGCAATAACCTTGCATTTAATCTTTCAATGAAAATTAAGGAGAAATCCTGTAATTGAAGCTAAATAGATGATCACATGATTAATATCTGAAGCATCATTTATGGACAACATTTATAAATAAATTATCCCGAAACATAATAAATCATGAAAACTAAAGCTATCAAAACCTATTATCAAATTAGGATAAACAAAACTTAAATGAAGACACCATCCACAAGAAGCTAAAGCCGAAATGTGTATTGCTATTCCATTAAAGTCTGTAAATCAATCATCCATCTTCTGCCCTAGGTGAGGATGGTTTCATTACAAAAAGCTATAGTATTTAAAGAGTTTAGGAAAACTGAACATCCTATCTTCTAAGATAGAATCAAATCCCAGGATGATTAGGTAATTACAAAAATAGAGGGTAATAAAACCACTCAATATCAAACTATATCTCTTAATATTAAAAGAGTTTGTTTCTGTTTACAAAATAGGCCAAATAAATGGCTAATGACCCCATAAATGCTCCATATCATTATGTCTCCACAATATTCACGATATCTTGAAAGAAAAAATGAAAATAAAGAAATTTAGATATTCATTTAACCACCATTTTCCAATATTTCAAATGAAAATAGATTGGCTACATAATTTGCTGATTATGTAGCTAGTCTTATTTTAAACAACAAAAAACCAATTCAATCTATATTAATTAAGAACAAATCAACAAAACCACACAAATCTTTTACCTTTCAACTGAATGCTAAATTTGGCTCATAAAACCTCAAAATTTATCACTGCTTTGACACACTCAACATTTTTTATTATGACGTTTCCAGTTCTCTTCAAACGCTTTCCTTGCCTGTGTGCACTGACCTTGACTCTGTGGTTTTCATGTGTTAATGAGTCAATCTGAGTTGTGAGGGTCTTGATCTTCGCTTGAAGGGAGGGGACATCTATGTAATATTTTTCTATCCAAAATAAACACACCTCACACCGTGGATATGAGACAGTTGGTTGAGCATACCCATGGCTGTGCATCAGAACACTACCACTATTTTTTGTGGGATCTTTACCGAGTTTGATCCCTGTAAAGCCTTCTCTATGTTTCACGCATGGTGGCAGATTGTCTACGAAATCGTAGGTCTGGCTGAGATCTGGTTTGAGGTAACTTGGGTCTTCTTTTGCCAAGAATTTCTTGATCTCAGAATCAGAGCTCTCATGGACCTCGATCGCTTTGATCGAGCTCATATGATACTTCGATTTCTTTTGTAGGATCCTAGAGATTAATCTCTCTACCCTTTTGTTTTTAAACCCTATATTTGAGTCATTTTTAGACATTTTGCGCGAGGGCCTATTTACGGTTTTTGCAAAGGTGTTAGGGAAAATGTACTACTCGTTCTCATGAAAACCAATGGCTACTGGGTCAACATCTTGTTGCTCGGACATGGGCTCATCGAGCGTGGCCCTATCACAAGGTTCCTTGGATGAGGATATTGTTTTGTCAATGGAAGGGATAGGGGTTTCTTCTAACATGGGCTTATCAACCTCTATAGGGATAGATGTAACAAATCCATTTTGAGATAGGAAAGTGTCCCATGATGAAATAAACTAGAATTCAAACACTGTCTCTTATACCTCTTGGCCATTTTGTATAAACTTCTCAATAAATAGAAAGGCATGTTCAACTGGAAATCGATGAAGTTCATTAACAGTCTTATGTGGTAAATAAAAAAGAGGCCGAAGTGATATTCACAGGTAACAAATTGCCTTAAAATTTCCAATAAACCGTGCCACCTAGTCTTTAACAGAGATATAGGCATACCTTTATCACAACACTGGATTTTCCTAGAGGTAAAGAACAGACTCCACGACACCTCCTCTAACTTGGAATTTTTAAACCATTTTTTCCCGCTAAGGGGAAGACCTGTTGCCTGGCTCAAAAACTCCTCGGGGATTTCAACTTGAATTTCACCCACTTTGGCTCGACATCCATCGAAAGAGAGGGCGAATTTCTGGGCCGCTTGCAAGTTGTAACCTTGAAATTTCTCAAGAAATTCGAGACAGCCTTGACCCTTAAGGTCTTCCCTTGCGTCGTCATACATGAGCAGGGTTTGCGAGCCATTTGGTTCAACACAAACAACAGGGGCCATGTTGATTCAAACAAACAGTTACGGGGGTAACATAAATCACTGTAAGCATGAAGGGTTTCATAAAACAGGAAGAACTAGGGCTAAAACCAAGGAAGTAAAACCCTCACATGAATTAAATGAAGGAATGAGGGGTCTCATACGAGAATCAAGTGTCTTGTGTAATGAATCGCTGAGAGTACAGATCAAAGCCTGAGACTTAACTCAAAATTATGGACATGTCGTTTTCAAACTTCCACTATCAACATAGTACAAAATACGACCAGATACGTTTAAGTATCATCATTGTGTAAAGGGTGGAGTTGCTCATTATAAGGTGCTTGACAAATCAAAGCATAAGAACCATATAAAGGATTTACCAGGAATCATACATGAAACAAACCCATACCCTAACATCAATCGATTCTTGGTGTATCATTTAAAGGTCCAGAGTATACCTTATACAATGAACAATTTTAAAACAACTATTTTATTGACATGAGATAGGCCTTAAAGAAAAATATCATTCTTAAAAAGGTTTGTATGAATATTTATTCTCCTAGGGAAATAAGCCTTAAATTCATTTGCAATAAATTCATAAGTTTCAATGCTTTGTTCATGCTTTTAGTCACGAACGAAGCATGAAAACGAGAACTAGGAAAAATAAAAAACCTTTTATATCCCAAAAATCATCTTTCAAGTAGCAATGTTCATGTGATTAAGCGAAGACAACTACAAAATTTATTATTCGTTGCTTTAAGAAGTGAAAATATTGTGGGGCTACCAACACCATCTTACTACGCGGTCTATTTTGGCACATCTTCGCATGGATACTTCGTGTAGCCTCTGCTTCCAGTTCTCTAAACCAGTGTCTGAGTCTGTTGCGCATGAAGTAATTCTCCGCCAACTAAGTACCCCGTCTGCAATTGGGTTTACGTAATCCTCATCACGTGTAGTTGTTCTGTACAACTAGCCAAATTCCTCTAAGTCCACACAAGAAGGTTCTACAAACATCTCCCCTTCTGATGGGTCTAATGGAACGATGACCCTATATTCTCTAGACTCAAATGTCATTTTCCTAGTCTTAAAATTGATTATGGCCTGGTTTTCAAATGCCCAATCCAGACCAAGCAATGCTGGGTAAGGTGTTGTGTCATCCACTATTTCAATGACTTCTAAATCTGCTTTAGTGCGCACTCCATCAATATCTACTGTCACTCCTTTCAGTCTACATATTGGTAGGACTATGTGTTGGTTTGATAGTTTCAATTGAACATGTGAGTATCCTAATGTGAGTATCTATTTTGGTAATACATTCACTTTGGATCCTAGATCCAATATAATGTCTCCCATATTGAAATCCCTAATGTTATCATTCAATCTAAATTCCCTACTTGTTCTTCTTTTTGTGTGTAGGTGATTAACTATTTTAGGTTCTAGCTTTCCTTCCATCTCACTGCTATTCTTTTCTAATATGTTTTGCAATATTTTCACAGATGATGGATCACTTAATAATTTTACACATGATTGAAAAAAGCCTTTGATTGTACTTACTTGTCCCATGGGCTTCATTTCGTTGGTATGATCCAATGATGGAGGCATCTCATATTCTGGTGCTTCCTTATGTGGCTACGTAGTTGAATTCTTGTCTGGCCTCCTTAAAGGTCTCCTTTTCCTTCTGCTCATCGAACTGATTTCTTGGTTCAATGTTATTCTTTACCCATTGGTTTTGTGCTGGTTCCTATTGAACTGCGTCAGTGCCTGTTTTAGCTCCTCTTCGGGTAACTATGTTGATATTTTTTCCTTCATCCCTTGCTTCGGCTGAAATCCACTAAAAATTCTGATTGTTCTGGTTCCTCTTTTCCTAAATATTCACTAGTAGTGTTGAACATTCCTCTATATCGCAGTCCAATGTGGGACAATACATACAAAATGCTGGTGGAAGCGGTCATTCCCTTGCATAATGTCTCAGTTACTGATAATTGTGACATGTGACTGGTCCTCTACCTCATCTAAAACCTCCTCTGGCTCGTCCTCCTCCTCTGTAGCCTTCTCTATCACCTCTCGACGCATTATACTGAGGCACCTGATTATACTGCATGGTATTGTACTGAGGTTGTGCCAGGTTGTACTGCGACTGTGCATTATTGTATCATTGCTGTGAAATATTATACTACTGTTGCATAGTGTTGTATGGAGATGGGGCTCGATTGAGCTGTGGTATTGCTTTCCTAGTCATCATTTCAGTCTGTACCCTATATGCATCTGATGTCCTTTCTCGCATCAGCTCCATAGTCCTGCAATCTTTATCGTCGTGGCCCATTGACTTGCAAAAGGTGCAATATGAAGTCTTTGGAACTGTTTGGTATTTCTGCATCATCGTGTAGTGATAAGGGTCGTGAACCAGTTTCTTGCATATTTCACACCATAATCCTCCCGTTGGTAATGGATTCGACATTCCTGCTGCCATATACTACACGAACATTGGACATTCGTTCTTGTGGTGTCCTTCCGTCTTGCACATGGTACACCAAATGACTTCTCGTTTGTCCTTGTTCTTATTCTAGTTTAGCTCAAATGTGAGATTCTTCAGATCCTCCTTCAGTTCTTTGATAACTGGGTCTGTCTGTTGGTATTGGTTTTCTTCCAGTTGCAAGGCTGCCTTCAGAGCCTCTGCCTGTGTTTGAAATTTTTGTTGTTGTAAAGGGTATTTTAAGTGTGGGAGTAGTGAATTGACAAATAGGTGTCGATGCTGCATATCCATCATGAGGTATTTTAACTTCCCTTCAGTCGCTTGAATCTCTGGTCAATATCCCATACAAACTCTCTTGGTTTCTGTCTTATTTCGATCATCTCATTCATGTACTGATCCTATGAACTCAACTTCCAGAACTCATTAATAAGTAACTTCTTAATGTCTTCCAGTGTCCTGGTCATCCCCGGGGCATTGTTTGTGTCTAGACTCATGTACCAGTCTATTGCGCGGTCTCTTAGCGTAATAGCTAGCTGTACGATTTTGGTATCTTCATTAGTGATATGTTTTTCTTCCCAAATATTTTCACAAATGAACAAGTACTTATCAGGGTCTTCTGCTGCTTCTCCCCGAAATTCCGGTAACCTGATGGTAGGATCATGTCCTACCATTATGAATACTAAACTACTACTTCCTCCGCGCGGTGTAGATACTTGACTAGTGTTGCCTAAACTAGCTCCTCCAGTTGTTGTTTCTTGTGTAGATGTACTTCCTGCCGTCAGACTTCCTCTGAACTGCGATTGTCTAAATAGTGGTTTTCTCTTTGGTGTATTAGTCGCACATCGGTTTATGGGTTCCAAACTAACATTAACATGGATAGGATGGCTGCCTTCTCCTCCCGTTCTTGGACCTCTCATTTTTCTCTTATATGTTACACACATGATTTCCTTAATCTACTCTACAACCCAAAGATCCTCTACCTCTTCCTCATCACTTACCAAGCCTTCCCTCATGGCTATAACTCTCTTCTTGGTGTTCACCTTGTATTAGTAGGGTGCTCTGCTACACGTCTTTCCCATTGAAGCCAAGATCTACTTGATCTAGTCGTCATCCATCATGATCGGGTCCAAGGGATCCTCCTCCTTTTTTCCTTTATCCTTCCATCCTTACATTTATCCTCACTCTGTCACTGCTTCCCCCCTTCCCCCATGTACACAGGGAAGTTTAGCTGTCTGATGCAATTTTCATTACCCCTTTGTTATATAATAATATCTTAATAGAAGTATACAATGATTGAATATACCTTCCTCAAGGTCCGCATAGGAATTATTTCTCTGCTACGCTGTATGACTTCGTTGTGTCCACGAAAAACTCTGTTATGAAGCCTTCCACAATACTGTCAAGCCAAAATTCCAATGCGCTGGTGAATTTGTTGTTCACCTACTGTAACTGCCCAATCTGTACTGGGGTCCAATCTAGCTGTTGAGTCTGGTTCGTCGCCTGGTTATCCTTCAACCTTAGTATCCACTCTTGCAGTAGATGCGGAAAATCACATAAAGAGACTTTGTGTAAATCAGTAAACACATATTTGTCCAGATATTTGCTAGGTGTGATTCTAGGGTTCTATTGTCTTTATGTGCAAACTCTATCTCTTTGGTTCTCAACCAAGTTTCAATTTCTTCTTTTGTGGGGTTCCATGGTCTCAACATCCCCTTCTAATGGCTCATTGCTCTCTTCTTTTCTTTGCGCGTTTCCTGCTCCTCCTATCTCATCTACTCAATCCTCCCTGATTCCTTCCAACGGTAAAAGAACCATTTTTTGGTTACTAAGTACTGGTTCTACTCTATCATTTGATTTATTGACCCAAGGTCCATGTCTTTTAGGTTTCCAACAAAAACCTCTAAAACTTTCGAGCCTCCTAGTAAACCATAAGGCAACACAACACGCAGAGTGCATCGCGCAGTCTCACTCGAGATATCTTTAATGGGTGGTTGTAAGAATCATATGTTTATAGCCTAGGATTGAGCGCAAGATATGGGATCTGTATTCTAGACCATTTATCATATTGGTGATTGCAACCTACTGTTATTCATGACTTATTCCCTCAATATCGCAACAATATTTAAGAAAACAATGTAACAACTCATTCATTCATTAAGAATAACAAATAAATACTGAAAATACAGTAAAGATATGCATGCATTCATCCCATTACACAGATGTTACCGTGGTTCACCCCCTCCCAGGCTGCGTCCACAAATATTTGGCTCTTGGCTCTTTTATTATGGTAGTTCTGCATATCCGACGCCACATGCTTACAATTCTCCTCAGTCGGGTAAGATTTATATGAGGTGAACTAGATCGCACCAGGCTCCTCAACTTGCGATCTAATCCTCAGATCTTACTTCTCTCCTCTCCTTTAGCTCAACAACTTACAAAATAATGCATAAAAACATTACAATTTGCATGGAATCGTGCATATCTATGATGTAACAATGCAAAACCGAACTAACAAGAAGCAACACTTTCTTTCCCCGTGATCGTCCTTCTTTCCACTTCGGCCTGCTGCTAACAAATTGTTTGTAAAATCAATTATACAAATATAATTAATAGGAATTTACAAGGATTTTATGAAGAATAATGAAGGACACCAATACTTTCTAGAGCACCAACTCTAGGAGACACATATACCCTTCTTCAGGGCGCCAACCCTAGGAAGCACCAAATCCCTTGTCTTTAGGGCACCAACCCTAGGAAGCACCAAATCCCTTGGTTTTAGGGCACCAAACCTAGGAAACACCAACTACTTTGGTTTTAGGGTACCAACCCTAGGAAACACCAACTCCCTTATCTTTAGGGAACCAACCCCAGGAAGCACCAACTCCCTTAAATTACACTTAAAGGATATGAATCCTTCCATGCTCCTCCCTTCCACCCTCACTTCATAAGAATCATCAATTCTTCCTTTTGGACTCTGCTGCTGTTTTTATCTTCTGATATGGACTACAAAGACACTTTTTTCTCACCATTCTTTCTCATTTATATACTCTTCCAACTAGTGTGAGCTATGAAGCATTGTGTCCCTTTGTTTGGACCATGACACCTATTCATTTTAAATTAACAATACTCTCTATTATTATCCAAACATCATTGTGAAGGCTGTTAATTTAGTGAGAGTGATTTTCATAAATCGATCATAGGTATGGATCGATTTATTTTAATTCAATTCCATGTCTCTATAAATGTTTGAAAAAATCGAATCCTGCAGAGGCACTTCCTTCAAACCATTTACATGTGACCAATATCGCAAAACCATGGGATTATTAATCAAGCGATGTACCCAACACCTCATGGCTTATGTGTTCATAACCCATGACCAGGGGTTGGAACCTATTCCTCCGATACTTTGGCCTTCAGGCAATTTATTTCTCGTCCAATCTTTCGGAGTTTCAACTCTTCGAAGTGGTTACCTCTCACAAGGGTTGATCCAATGATTGACGTGATTCCTGGAACCAAATCAACAGTCTCTATTTGATCCTTACTTATCCTTCCACTGCTTAATCTAATGGTTGTGACTTAATCAAACATTGATATGGATGACCATTATTTACTTCTGGACTTCCAACCTCTGCAATATTCAACCTTCTAGAGTACATTTCACCGAAGTAGATCGGACGATCGATATATTTTCTTCTGTAGATGGACGATCCTGGCTTGTCCAAAGGTTTCTATTAGATTGATGAACATGACTTGATCTGTAGTTGAGTGGATGGCTCTCATTCACTTCTCACAAGGATTGATCCGATGGTTAGCATGAATCATGGAACCAAATCAATGATATAGCTTCAATACTTACTTATCCTTCCAGTGCTTAATACGACGGTTGTGACTTAATCAAAGGTTGAGATGGAATACCACTATTTACTTCGGGACTTTAGAGGTTCGAAGATCTGGGTAATTTCTGTTCCAATTTCCACAGGAGTTGATCAATGTCGAAATGGTCAACATGGGAGAGATTATGTCATGTTTTGTTATAACGGTCATGATTCATCGTGGAGGATCTTAGATAAATGGTTATCATTGAATTTGGACTTCGACAATTTGGGTAGTTGCTGGTTTCCCCCTCTCGACTTCCAGCCTCTGCAATATTTCAACCTTCCTGACTACATTTCACTGAAGTAGATCGAATGATCGATATATGTTCTTCTGTAGATGGACGATATTTTCTTTTCCAGAGGTTTCTAACAGATCGACGACCATGACTTGATATGCAGTTGAGTGGAGGGTTCTCGTTCACTTCTCACAAGGATTGATATGATGGTTAACATGAATCCCATAGCCAAATCAACGGTCTAACTTGAATCCTTACTTATCCTTCCACTAATTAATTTGATTACTGTGAATTAATCAAAGGTTGATATGGAAAACCACTATTTACTTCGGGACTTTGGAGGTCCAAGTAATTGCTGTTCTAATTTCCACCGGAGTTGGTCAACACCAAAGTGGTCAACATGGGAAAGCTTACGTCATGTTTTGATCTAATGGTCATGATTCATCCTGGAGGATATTAGATCAATGATTATCATTGACTTTGGCCTTTGAAGCTTCAGGAAGTTGTTGGTTTCCCCCGAAGGAAAAACTCCCGTAGTGAAATAATTTGCTAACGTCACCGCTGACTTGGGACTGGTTGAGTGGCTACCATGTGTAACTTAGATTCATGACTTACGTAACCTTAAAGTGCCAACTGGACCTAGAAACATGTCATAATTTGATTGCGCCACATGTCCTTGATGACGTGGTCTGCTGACGCGGATTTCCTGTCGTGACACATGTCCTCCTCTTGGATCTAATGGTTGTGATCAATTCTAGATCAGTGGTCTGGATTCATTTCGACCTTCGGGACTTTGGGTTATCCATTCCGGCCAATTCTCAATTCTCCCAAAGTGATATTCCCTGAATAAAACTCGAGCAACTTGAATTCATCTAGCAGTCCATCTTTGATGCAAAAATCCTAACACGATCCAACGGTTGTCGAGATTTCGGTTATTTCAAGATCTCGTGAATTCTTGATCAATGAATTTGATCAGTTCTAGATCAATCGTCTAGATTCATTTCAACATTCGAGACTTGGGGTTAATAATTCCCAATTCTTAATTCTCCGAAGTGATATTCCCCGAATAAACCTCGAGCAACTTGAATTCATCTAACATTCCATCTTTGATGCGAAAATCCTAACACGATCCAACGATTGTCGGGATTTCGGCTGTTTCGGGATCTCATGAATCCTTGATTCAACGAATGTGATCAACTCTTAGATCAATGGTCCATATTTATTTCGGCCTTTGGGACTTTGGGTTATTCATTCCCAATTCTCAATTTTCTCGAAGTGAGATTCCTGGATTAAACCTTGACTTTATCTAATGGTCGAGAATGATCCCGTAGTAGATCAACGATCATGGATGATTTCAGAACCGAAACTTGCACAATCCTTAACTCAACCCTTGCGTTTTGAAATGGTTCCCCATTATTGATCTTCCCTTACCGAGATTCGACGGCCAGGACTGAATCGGATGTTGATCTGAAGCCTCCTCTATAACTCCCAGATCTTACGGTCTAGGTTTGTCCCAAAATCTACATCAATGGAAAATATTCTCCCTTGATTATTTTGTAGTTTTATTGTGGGGATTTCAATCCTGATCGTGTTTTTGCAATGCGCTTTCCCTTCTGAGATTTTTGGTAGATTCCTCTGCATGTTGTTTATAACAACTCATCATGATTGTAATGCGCTTTCCCTTCTGATATTTTTGGTTTTGTACTTGGATTCTAACTGATCGAGATCATTGATCTGTTGAGAATTCAATCGATAGTGTTTTTGCATTGCGTTGGTCTCGTGAAATTTAATACGCTGCCTCTCCTGAGATTTAGGTAGATTCCTCTACATGTTGTTCATAACAACTCATCATCACATCATAATGAATTTGACTGTTAACATCAATGACAACACATCAACGAAAATATGTCCAACAATATCCCCATTTGTCATTAAGGGAAACATGCTAACTTCATACATAAACTCCCCCTGTGATGATGCTTCTCTCCTCTGAAGTTACTCTCTCCCTTTGAAATCAATGGAAAAGGGTTGCTCCCCCTATGATTAATCTCTGTCTGTTTGTATGTTGCTGACCAAAATATGAACTCGGGTAACTCCCCCTGCAATCATTCTCTACCTGCCATAACTGAATGACTCCCCCTATCAATATACTCTCTCTCCCTCTGACTGTTCTCCCCCTTTGTTTCTAAAGGGGTGGTTCTTTTTGACAAGGTATCTCCCCCTGTCATCTCTACAAAATTCCATGTATACCACTATATACAACATACAAACTTCCATTTAGGGTTTTTCCACTTATAACCACTTTGGGACCAATGCATGATCATATCACATGAATTTACTGAGAGAATACATAACCTGCATTGTCCCTGGGTAGATGAAGACCTACAACAAACTATGTCAGAACGTGCATAGAGTTATGTCATCAAACCATGATGATTTCAATGATCCTAGTTATCTATTCATTTTTCTGTGTTTCAATACTCATAGGAGTATCATCATGAACAATTTTTAAGTCTTCCCTAATTTCTCTTTCCCTTCTTTGTTTCTAATTTTTTCTTTGAGAAGGAGTTTTAATGATCATTAAAATAGTGGAAAACTTCTGAGATCATCATCACTCAATTCTTCTGGTTGTTCTACTATTGAAGATTCATCATCATCGTCACTATTTTGTGCACCAAAAGCTTCTTTATCCTTGTTTTGAGAGTTTTCCCTTTTTATTTTCCATTTGTTGGGTAATGTATAATCTACTTGTATGACATTATCAAGTTCTGGAATTGTGTTGGATTTTTCTTTAGGAGTTTTCTTGTCTTAAGCTTTATATACTTTATATGCATAACTTTGATTATCATATTCCTTATTAGAAGTTTTACCCACCAATCTCCTATTATTAACTTCATCAATCTCAGGAGAAATATATTCATTATCTTTCTTTGTTGGTACTTTAGATTTTCTTTTCCATACCTTCTTATTCAGTTTGTTAGGATTTCCTATCTTTAAGGATTGCATTGGTAATCTACACTCTCTCGTTTTATGACCATAGTTGTTGCATTTTTGACATTCAATATTGAAGTTTTGCAATGGAGAAAATGAGTTGTAGTTTATTTTCTTTGTATTGTACCTATTGTTCTTATATCTTTGGACATTTCTGTTATTGTATTGTCCATAAGCTTTGCAGTGTATTGCCTTATGACCAAAATTATTGCAAGAGTAACAATATCCAATAAATAGATATGTATTAGGGGAATTCCTTCTGATGATTGTATTTTTATTGTCATCTTTTACTCTAGTAGGGAGTATACATTTCTGTTTATGTGTAACAATTTTCAATGGTATCATCTTTTCCTTATTATCTTCTTTTCTTAATGATTTTTTTAGAGCATCTGCGTAACTGATTGGTTTCTTGACAGATCCTTGTGATGTAAAAGTTGAGTCTGGAGTGTATCCCAGATCAGTCTTGTCGTATGGTGACCTTTGACTACTGAGAATTTCATCCAATATCTTTGAACTATTTCCAAATTGCGATCCCTTCTTTTCTTTATCAAGTTCACTTTTTAGTAGCTTAATCTCAGCTTCTAGTTTCTTGCATACTTGTTTTTTTATCACTAAGTTGTTTTAAAATGAATTCTTCAACTTTATTATCTTCCAGGAGTTGGGATTTTAAATCAATGATGTTCTTCTCTGATTCTTTGATAGTTCTTAATGCATCTATTTATTTTGATTGATGTGATTCTTCAAATTCTTGAAGTTGTGCCCTAAGTAGCTTGTTCTTCTTTTTATACTTTCTTAGATCCTCCATAGCACTAATCAGTTATGCTTCTAGGTTCACTTCTCCTTCAAATTTGGAATTATCTTCATCATCTACATCATTACATTAATTATTTATTCCCATAAATAGAATCTTTGAATTATCATCTTCACTCATATCTGAAGAACTGATGTCTTCTTTAGAGTAGAAGTTTTTCTTTTTCTTATAAAATTTCTTATTGTATTAGATTTTATGGTTGTGAACTTTTTCATCATTTTCCTCCAGCTTAGGATAAAGAAATGTGTTAGCAAAGTGTCCAATTCTGCCACAGTTGAAACATTTGAAGGGTAACTTTCCTTTATATTTTCCATATCCTTCTAGAGTTTCTTTATAAAGTTGGCCTCTTCTACATCGGATATGTCTGACTAATATTCATGACACATATGTTCCTGTTTCTCCTTTGCTTTAGATGCTTTAAAGGTTGTTTCATCTTTTGTTGTTTTATCATTCCTTGTTCTCATTTCATATGCTGTAAAATTTCCATGAAGCTGATCAATTGTGAGTGTGTTAATATCGGACCTATCTTCAATTGTAGAAATCTTGGCATCATATCTCATAGGTAATGACCTTAGTATATTTTCCACAATAGGTTTATATGAAACTTCTTCTCCCGTTGCTCTGATTGAATTAACCACTTCATTTACCCTATGAAAGTATTCAACAATGTTATCTTCTTCTTTCATTTTCATATTTTCAAACTAAGTTCTATAGGTCTATAGTTTGGCTTCCCTGACTTTTCTATCTCCTTCATATACAACCTCCAATTTGTAC
>SNQJ01S0213627.1:0-15718 GCA_010110895.2 Picea sitchensis | reverse complement strand
TCATTTGCAGAGGTTTTGTTACTGGCCTCAAATGAAAGCAATTGTAAGTAAATATGTAAAGGGGTGTGTGATGTGTTCTACTTGTAAGCCCACTAATAGAAAATTAGGGCTATACTCACCACTTCCTGTTCCATCACATCCATGGGAAAGTGTTTCCATGGATTTTGTAGGGGGTTTAACAATGACCAGAGGGGGTCATGATTATTTGTATGTCGTAGTGGATAGGTTCAACAAGATGTGTATCTTGATGCCATGTGAAAAGAAGATCACTGCTGAGCAGACTGCTAATCTCGTTTTTCAGCATGTTTGGGTTCACTTTGGATTACCCATGCCCATTGTCTCGGATCGAGATACTCGATTCCTTAGGGATTTTTGGACTAGCTTGTGGAGAATAATGAACACCAAATCAAAGAGGAGCATTTCTTTTCATCCACAGACCGACAAATAGACAGAGGTGGTAAATAGAACAATGGTACTTTTTCTTCGAGGCTACTGCAATAAGCATCCTAAGTTATGGGATGAATAGATACCTTATGTACAACATTCTTATAATCGAGCTTTGCATTCATCCACTCAGAGTTCACCTTTTGAGACATGTTATGGGTACCTACCAAAGGTTCCTTTGGACTTGATGTATGGGAGAGATGTCAATGTGAATGAAGGATGCACAGAGGATAGAGATCGCAAGTTCATCCAGAGGATTCAACAGATACACCAGGCAGTCAAGGAACAATTGGAGAAGAGTCAAGCACAGTATAAACCTCAACATGACAAGCACAGGGTTGATCATCAGTTCTAGGTTGGAGACTGGGTATGGCTTCATATCAGCAAAGAACGATTGAAGGGTGAAGGCAAGAAACTTAAGCCCATCCAATATGGACCCTTCACTATTTTTGAGAAAAGCAACACTAATTCTTTTCGTTTAGATCTTCCACCTTATATGCAGATATACTCAGTTGTGAACGTAGAGAACTTGAAAATTTTTTAACCTCCCATGACCATGGATCAGGATGAGGAAGTTTCAATACCATCAGTTGATGAGTTTGCACCTGAGTACTTGGATGAGTTACAAGAAGATATCATCCTAGACAGAAGGACAAGGACTTCATGCAGGGGTGATGTTGATTATCTTCGAGTAGGCTTAAAGGGCACACATCCAAGCAAGGCAAAGTGGATTGAGAAAAATAAGGTGAGGGAACTCTTCCCTCACTTACCAATTGATTGATAAAAGATTTTTGTGGTCCAAAAAGCTCTCAGTGGGAAGGCATGATCCAAAATGGATTCAAAGAAGGTTAAGACAACTCAAAATGCACAGAAGCAAATCAGAACACTCAGAATGGCTCCAGCAAATAGAAAAAGGGAAAAAAAAATCAAAGTTCCTAAAACTTAGTAAAAATGGCATAATCCCGAAGAGCGCATTGCAAGCTTTCTAACGGTGCAAACGGTTCGTCAAACGGAGTTACGGATCAAAAGTTATAAGCGGTCAAAGTTCAATCAAACTTGGTCAAATAGGCAAAAGTCAAAGTGACACATGGCACCACTGCAAGGGTGACACGTGTCATATATGAGTTGGAAATATGATGTGGCATGGAAGACACATGGGCACATTCAGTGATGACACATGTCAACTTCATTGGCAAATCATATTGTGACAAGTGGCAGTTTTGGTGGACCAGTTATATGGTGCCACGTCGCCCAATCATAGGTTGCCACGTGGCACCCCTCCAATGGCTGGAAAATACAAAAGTTTATTCAACTCCCCAAGAGTCGAACTCATAAATTCCAAACAACCCAAAGGCCCTACACACACGTGCTAACCACTACACCATACATTGTTTCTTGTTTGTAATATGGTTTAAATGTTATTTAAATGTAAACTTTAGACTTAGGTGCCAATGAGAGGGGCTAGGCCTTCAGCCCAGCCCCTGATCATGTGTTTTATCCCACATGACCATATTATTCCACCGCTTTGGGGGCTTAACCCAACCAACCGCCAAATATAGCATATTCGCCACTAAATTTAGCCTTTTCACCATTTTCTCCGCCAGTTTGTAACCTCTGCCAGTTTTAGCAAGCACGCCAAATATTTGTTGTAACACATGTGTAAAATAGGGAGTCCGTGGGATTTGATCATGGAACTTCCCAACAGCCTACGCCTTAATTTAGCCGATCTAACCAACTTGCCAACCACTTGAATTATGATGTAACCGCCCAGAATTGGTATATAAGGGGGTTTCGCGCAGTCCATAAGGGGACACAAGAGAGCATGGAGAAGGGGCAAGCTGAGAGCATCCATACAATATGGATTTGGGCACTTTTTTCAAGATTTTGGCATGGATTTCAAGATTTGTCAATCATTAATTGCAGGAGCAGTGGCACGAAAACCGTGGCAGGGGTGTCTTGGGGGCCTGAAAGTGTCTGACTCAGATTGAGGTGTGGAGACAATCATTTTTAGGTAAAACAACGCCACGAACGCAATGGTGGTGTTATTTTTCTGATCTGAGCAAGCTTCTATGTCTTAAATCTAGAATGAGGTATACTTATGTATTTTGCCCAATTCTTTTGTGGAGTTAATAAAAAGACCTACCCATTTGAGAGCAGGACCCGGAGACGTAGTCCACCAGGGACGAACTCTGTTATCAAGTTCTTTGTGTTCATATTGCATGATTGTCTCTCTTTCATTTTAAGTTTTTCCTTCTTTATGGTGTATTTTTGTTTATGCTCCTTTTATGCAATTCTTTAATAAGTCACCTGACGAAAAGATCCCGGATCAAGGGCTTCCCCCTGGACAAAATGTAGCAAGTGGATTTGAACTCTCCCTATCACAAGATACTATTGTGTGCTTTGATGATTTGGAAAGTGTGAATTAAAACCTATTCCAAAGCACTATCCTAGCTAATGTTGGTGTATAAAAGTTCTAGAAAATAAAAATTGCTAATAGATTTTAGAATTATGTTGTATTTTAAAGGTTTTTGCTTACTTAAAAAGGAAACAAAAATGAAACTGATGATGTATTTGACCTTGAACCAATAAAATGAAAGAAGAGATGATATGCAATCGTTTCATTCGATGAACTCTAATTTACAATAGGAAGAAGGTTTTTCTTTTCAGAATACAAAAGCTACAAAGCACAATTTCTCAATCTTTGAATGATATGGATTCCAAACAATCAAAAACTACTAAATTTTCCAATTTTTCTCTTTTTGACAAATATTTGAATGCAAAGTATTTTTCTTACAAAGACTACGAAAAAGAAGAATAAACTTTAGTCCTTTCCTTTTCAAACCATAACAGAGACATAATCCAAAAAAGAAAGAATGGTCTAAGAAGACTAATGCACTATCAACACCATTTCCCAAATCAAACTTACAATGCAAGAAAAAATTTTGTCGAATGCAAACACAAATTGTTTCTTAACCAACAACAATCCAAAACTTAAAATCAATCCAGAACTCAAAAGAAAATCAAGAACCACTTATCAAACAAGCACCCAGGAATAAGGTCTTGAGATTATACCCTTGTGATAAGAAGCAAAAGATGAAATTTACAAATCTTGTAAATAAGACTCTCAATCATTGAAAATCAATCAAATCCAAGCTTAAAAGATGTAAATGAATCATTCACCAAAGCTAAAATTTCATCCTAGGCAATAAAGACAAATCTGGGAAAAGAAAAGAAAATTTGACTGTCACACAACAATTCCTACAGGAATTGTCGCAGGCTGTTGAAGGGTACAATGCGATGATATAGGATCGTCGCAGGCTGTCGGCAAGGTAAAATGTGATGTCATCGCCCTAGTCTACACAATCAGAGTGCGACGATAAAGGATCGTCGCAAGTGTTAGCGATAAAAAATGCACTGGTATTTTTAGAGTGTCTTCTCAACTTTTATTCAATACGCTCATTTCTAAAGTTTTTTAGCCAGTATTTTAACTTCCAGATCTTCATTAAAGCCCTATGTGATCATTTTCACCTGCATTTCAAAGCATCATCAGTGCTTCCTAAACCCTAGTTTTTGTGGCTTCTTTATACTCTGAAATGAAATGTATATTTTATTTCTAAAATTCCTAAAAAAAAAAAATGATGTGTGGACTTAAGTGTTTTATTCCTAAACTATCCTTAACCTAAGCCATATCACACCAAAACCATATACCAAATTCTTTGCTAAACACCAAGCCACACCAATCTCCTACATATCTCATCGATTCTATATATTAAAGCCTCAGACTCAAACTACAGTTTGAAATCCATAAATCAAGTTCATTGACCAAATAAGATGCCTATGCAAAGTCTATATGCCAAGTCGACAGGTCAAGTTACAAGATAGGTCACGATTTAAAATTAAGTCCAAATGTCTAGGCCACGAAGAAGATCCACTGACATATGTCCAAGATTTCAAGTGACAGATATTTTGCAGGTGTCGAGTGGTTATTTAGTATCTGTAGAGTTAGAAGGTTTCATGGATTACCGCCAAACATACTGAAGAATTCCACAAACTCCAGTGTTTTCAAGAGATTCATTGTCGGATTGGGTTTAGGTTTTGTCGAAAGGAAAATGTTCTAGATGCTCCTTTTACTACATTGTCATATACAGATCATTTTCAGGGATTGTCTCTCAAACTCGACTGGTGGTTGGTTCTCACAACAGAAATAAGTTTCTTCTCATTGTCGTCTCCAGAAACTGTCGAGGTAGTTGCAAGAGATAAAGTGGCCATTTCTTTTACATCTGGTCAAGAACTAGAGATGTCATGGAGGAGGACGTTGACTAGTGTTATCTATTTAGTATACGGTACGGGGAAGCAGGCTGCGAAACTTGCCCGAATTGCAGACTTAGCTATGAATTGGAAATTTGATCCAGTTATCATGTCATTAAATGCCCTTTGCAGGTGCCCGATGGATAACGCAGGTGACACAGAATTAACAGGAAGATGAATTCAAAATGCCAGGCTCCACAAGGAGGAAAAATAGGTGTTGTGGATGGCATGTGTCGAAATGAAATAACGAAGAAGCTTGCCTGCAATCACATGCCTAGGTTTAGAAATGATCCAAGGTTCTCTTCACAGAAGACCCACAAGAATGCATCAAGTATTTGCAGTTCAAATGTCTTCCTAACAAAGTTTTGAGATCGGATCTAACTGCCAGTCATAAATCAAGTTCATTTGCTTCAGCCTAAGATTTTCTACAAGAGTTTGAGCCATGATCCAGAATATTGTTGTTTCCTTGGAGGTTTGTCATGAAACACATCTGACAGGGATACCCATCGGTCCCTAGGTTCTTGGTGTTGAAGAAACGGAAGCCCTGGATGAAGTGAAAATAGAATTGGTAGATGCACCTTTTCTTCTTCTGTTATGATAAAAAATATGGGAGAAAACAAGCACTGGAGAAGTAGTCGGCTACAGTGGCAGTGCTTTATGTCTCTGACTATGGATTTAGTGATCGGTTATCTCAGAGAATTTGACTTGCAGAATAGGACTGTGGCTATTAAAACAATTGCAATGACCAATCGAACCGTGATAGGTAACAACAATGCATGGAACCATACACATATTGCAAGGCAAATGGGAAAGGAGAATATTATCAGAGACGGTAATTGTTGAAATGGAAATCAGTTTCTGATTCTAAATGGTTGTAAATTTGAATTGAAATTTTATTTTTCTAGTCAAGGAAAACAACGCAAATGCCAGATGTTGAATTGATTGTGAAAATGTTAACAAGGAGATTCTTTCATTTTGTTTGAATCTGAATGCCTTTAGCTCCTAAACAATATAGAAAACACAAGCGATGTATTATTGTTGATAATTGTTCATTTTCTTCCATTGATAATGACGAGGAAACTTTAGGCTTCGATAACCCTTGCTTTCAGTGCGTGTGGTGGTCTGAGAAATATACAGAGTCTTGGGCTGGCTCAAGATTACCTTTAGTGTTTGCAAAAAAAACTTATTGTTAGGTCAGAAAATTGTTGATCTATCCAAACCCGTGTACCAAGTTTTGAAGGTGATTGACAGTTGCAAGATTGAGTTTTTGCTTCTGCTGCATTATGAAGAAACATTGATATAGAAGATATAAAGGACCTTGTTGTCAAATATGCATATAATATTCTACCAAATTCAAGGATGGGTTTTGCAAATCTGCAATTCTCATTTGATATAAACATTCATCGAAGGTCAAATTCCAAGATAATTACATGACAGAAATATCAGCTGCCAGAGCTTCTGAAGACACTACTTCTTGTCAGAACATTGCAGCCACCTTGGATCCAGATTCCAACCTACAACAGAATCAACAAGGTAGCAACAGTAATCTGGTACACAAAATCAAGATGAACAACTTAAAAGTGTATAGATTCTAAATAGGCCATCACCTAATCTTCTACAGCCAGATATTGAGGTTGCAATCCACACCTTCAAGACCTCAGCCTCAAGCACCTGTTGATTTTGAAATCCTAGCAAATGTAGTCATCCATTTGAATGATCCAGAGGCAGCAAATAAATTCTACAGCCATTCCAAAACCTGCTCAAGAGGCAGAGGCTTCAGAAGATCATCCCTTAAGTGTTTTAAATCTAAGACAAAAGGTATTTTGAAATTTTGTTAATTTTCACTAAGACATGACTTTCGGTGGCTTAGGCGAACATTTCAATTGTTCTCTTCTAGTTGCTAACAGGTTGGATTTTGCCTCTCTTAGCCACTGAAAGCACAGACAGATTTTGCCTCTCTTAGCCACTGAAAGCACAGACAGGGCAGAGAAGCATATTTTTGCATTGATCTGACGTTTTCTGATCCAAACACCTCAAGGATGGTTTCTAATTTCATATAATAATTAACGGCATCATTATAAAGGTTCTGTTTCAATTTTGGAGGTGCCAGCGAGGTGAAGAAGATCATTTTGCTTGTCTATTTTTGGTAAAAAATGACCTGTTTTGCCAAGGTGGAAATTTTGAATTTTCCCTCAAGCCATGAAGATCTACTACAGTTGTTGAGGACTATGAATGACATGAAGATCATTTAGGATAAGATATTGACCAAGTAAATATGATCTTTTCCTATTTTCTTGAATCTGTTTTGAATGTCTATTTTGAGTAAATTTGATCAAGTTTTCCAAGAGCTGGGAACTGTTTGTAAAGGCTATAAATCCAATAACATTTGATGAACACAAGGTTGGACTATGGGAACTTGACCACTACTATTGTATTCTTCAGACTTTTTGAATATATATTAGACATAAGCTTATTTTGACATCTTTGTTCAAACTTTCATATTCTCTCTCTTATCTTACTTGTATTTGAATATTATATTCGTTGTTTATTGTTTATCTGATGTATTATAACTGTCAACTTGTCGTTACATCCATAAACATATAATCTGCAAGTACTTCACTTATTTTATCTGGCCATTCATATGTACTTTGTGTATATGTTTCTGCTAGTATTATAGGTATTCTCCATACTTTCATTGTTTATTAAGCCTTCTGAACACCTTTGGTTGAAAGCCTTATCTTTTTGAACGTATTCATATATGTCTAGATTGTGTGATATTTGATTGAGTCATCCATCTCGATCCATTTGATTAAAACATTACAAGATTAGTTAAGTTACCAGGCATCTCTGAGATAAAACCTAAGAGAGTTTCCTGGAGTGATAACAACAGGTTGAAAATAGGGCACAGTGCGTCGATCTCTGAATATAAATAAAATTTGGAAGGATGAAAAAACATTTCAATGAACCTTCAAGACCAGGGAGTCAAGATGGAGCACCGTCAGACTCAGAGAACGAAATTGATCAAAATAATGTAGGATAAAAGAAAATAAGAATAAAAAAACCAAAAGAGGATGTTCTCCAGTATGGTCGCCAATTTTTTTATTAGACAAATCGATAAGTGCGGACACAAACTAATTTCCCTAACTTCCATGGGAAGTTAGAACAAAACAAGACAGAATACAAACTTCACCTTAGATTTCATTGTCATATAAACTAGTTTAGATATGGGAAAGTGACATACCTTTTAAATGATGCTTGATCCTCGCTAGTGTCATCCTTGTCGCTCCATCTTTGGACTTGCCCTCGCTTGTGTTGTCCTTGTAGCTCCATCTTTGACCTTATGGATTGTGAACCCGCTTAAGAAAAAAACCAACAAAGAGAGGGAACGGAGATGTATATATTCCAATGGATTTTATGTATAAGATCAAGTAATTATACAACAAGTAAAGACACCTTATAGGGAAGAAATGTATTGTTGCATTATATTAAATATGGAAGTGGAGAATACAACTCCATGCCTGATGCTGTAAGGTCCCTTCCAATGACTTCCCTTTGATCCAACACAATAACACCTTGTTCAATGTAATTGATGAAGAAGATCCACTAACCGACCCGAGATATAAAGTTATCTCAAGTATAATCTATAGTAGACCCTTCATGCATAAGAATTCCTTAGAAAACCTAAGCCTTTTCCATAAGAGATCCCTCTCTATATATAGTGTGAAAGAGATGGATGAGGAGATTAGGATGATCCCACCAAATCGTAGAAGAGAGAAAGATCCAAGCTAATTAGAGGCCACCCCATCTCTAGAAGATTCTTTTCTAGAACATTCATGAGTTTTGATCGCTTCTGTTTAAGCATTGTCAGCATCTCTATGCATCAGAATGGCACATTAACTTCAAACTTTTGGTGCAACAAGGCGACGATCAAAGCATCGCCACACCTGCATAGAGCAGGGTGCGACTATCTCCCTTGTCATAGTTTTTACGAAAGAAAAGGAAAACCAGTTTTCTCATGGAGAAAGTCTCTTTTAATGTTTTCAAAGAACATTGAAGTGAATTATGCACATGTCGTTAATTGATCATTGTGGTGACCAAAATAATATGTAACATATATATATAATTATGTATATAGGTAGTAATTATGTATACTTTCACCCAATTAGGTAAGTAGCAAGTGAAATATATGAATGTATATATTGAGCCTCTTGTCGATGAGCTACTAAAGTTATGGGTTGGCATCACTATGTATGACATCTCTAGACCAATAGGGAAAAAGTAATTTCAATTACATGGACAATTCATGATGCCCCAGGGCTAACACATTTTTGTGGTGTGTAACATATTGATGCATTTAAATAGTATATAATTTTATGAAAATATGATGCATGCTTCTTAAATATTAATTCCTTGTTATATAAATAATACTGATATTAGTCCATATCTTGCAGGTCTTCAAACAAATGGTAAATTTGCATTTCTAATTTGTGGTCCTAGGATGAAATCATGTCATGTTGGACAGTTGGTTTGGATAGTTGGTTTTCATTGATGTCAATCCTTGGATAATGGTGTCAACCCTTGGAGAAGAAGGAAATACCTAGAGATGTGATCGATTCAACCCTTGGATAAGTATGGAATCCCTAGAGATGTGGAAGAGATCGTTGGACAGTTGGTTTATCATTAAAAATTGGTTGTCATTTGTATGATCGAGATTGTTGGTAAGTTGATTGATGTCATCCCTAGAAGAAGCCTAAGAGACAAGTGTAATTGACAAAGTCTACAAGAAGACCCAAAGGTGTGGTTGTGGAACCTGAAGTTGTTTGGGGAATTTGAATGTGAATGAAAACATAAATGCAGGTAACATACTCATGGATGGATAGTTCTCATCATGCCACTTCCAATAGTAGGTGGTATGTCACGTGGTTCCTCACAATTGAGTAGTTATGGCCTCATGAATATTGGAATCCCCTAAGAATGGTTAAGAAGCCCTACACAGTTACAAAGTCATTAATTAAGGGAAAAGTGGTTGTAATAAGAAAGTACAAGTTGACCCTAAAATTAAGAAAAGGGTAAGATTATGACCCTAAAATGAGGAAAAATGTAAAACAATTATGACCCTAAAATTAGGAAAAAGGGTAAAAGATTTATGACCCTAAAATTAGGAAAAAAGGTAAAACAATATGGCCATAAAATTAGGAAAAAGGGTAAAATAATTATTACCCAAAAATTAGGAAAAAGGGTAAAATAGTTAAAGGGTAAAAAAGTTTTAACAAGAAATTAATTAAGGTTAAAGTGGTTGAAAAGCAATTAAATGGAAGAGTATAAATACACATCAAGAGTCTCCCATTCTTACACACAAGTTCATTGAATATCTATCTAGTGAAAAATTGATCTCTTGGCGAATATGAGGTAACGAGGATGAGGTAAAGTAAAGGGGATGCTTGTTCTAGGTTGCAACAAGGTATGATGATGCGGTAAGGTTGCTACATGATTAAAGGTATGTTTATATGCATGTTTTGAATGTTATATCTTAGTGATGGTATGGTACATGTTGGTGTATATTTTGGTGATTTTATAATGCATGGTCTATGAGATATCTTTTGGTATATGGTTGAGGGATATCATGAGTGATATGACACATGTTTGAGGTACATAGCTTATGGATGTTAGCACATGTTTGGTACATGTTTTGGATGCATATATTGATGAGGTTGTGGTACATTCTTGGTGATGTTAGTACATGATGAGACACATCTTGGTGATGTTATGGTTCATGGTTTGATGCATGGTTGGCATACATTTGAGGCACATATCTTGATGATGATATGGTGCATTGTTAGAGGCACTTGTTGGTGATATTGGTACATGTTTGGTACATGACTAGAGGTAGGTTGTGGTGATGTTGGGAATATGGCTTGAGATGTTCTCTTAGTGATCGTGGAATGAGTTGCATGCAGTTGTGAGTGGATCTGGTTGATTTTGAAATAGTGGAAGTGAAAGTGATGGTGACATGTTGACAATGATAAGCTGATGGTTCAGTATCAGTGGGAATGAAAAGTTGAAAGTGGCAGTGATTGTGATAGTGACAAGTTGATCTACATTTATATTTCAGGGTGGTAGGACAGGGCAAAGAAAGGGGGTTGCAACCTCCTTTCGGTTTGTGCCAGAGAATTAGAGAGTTGGAGCTTCCTTCAGGTTGGAGCCTATAAACTAGGGGGTTGGAGCCTCCTTCCAGTAGTAGTTGGTAAATCAAGGAGTTGTATCTTCCTTCAGGTCGGAGCATGTAAATAGGGGGTTGGAGCCTCCTTCCAATTGGAGCTGGATAATTTGGAAGTTGGTGCTTCCTATGAATGTAATCGTGACATATAATAAAATCATTTTGTGGTTTTCTCCCATTTGGGTTTCAATGTAAATTTTGGTGTAATTTTCTTCTATGATTGTTTACTGTGAATTGTTGATTTATATTGCTGATATATTTGATGCTAATGATAAATTTTTGAAAAATTCTAATAAAGTTAAAAATTATATATTGTGGTTAAAAGTGGTATAAAGTGTTGATACTGATTCACCCCCCCTCTCGGTTTTCCAACAATTGGTATCATACCTAGTTCCTTCAAGGAAACAGTTTAACCACTGGAAAGTAGATAATGGAGTACGTTGAGATTGGAGTACCACAATTTGATGGTCAAAATGGTCAGAGATATGAAATGTGGAGCATAAAAATGAAAGTGTTTTTACAGGCCCAAGGATACAATATTTCACAATTAGTTGTGATAGGGTACACTACTACAAAGAAACCTCCAAAGATTGCAGCTAAGAAGGAATTAAAAAGGAACAACAAAATAGCAATGGATTTCATCCTGGAAGGACTATGTGATTCAATAGAAGACAAAGTGGTAAAATGCTCATCAACCAAAGAGATTTGGGATAATCTATATAAAATATACTCTAAGGGATATCATCTTATCACATAGTGAGAGAATACAAATCAAAATAAAGAATATGCTAAATCCGAACAGAAATATGCTCATCATTTGAGACAGATTCAGAAGAAGAAGATTGTTAAGGCATAGTAAATCTTGAAGTATAAATGATCATTTATTTAGATTAACTGAAGAAATAAAGAGAGGAAAACAAGTCCCTCAAAGAAGAATTTATCAAGCTAAGGGAAGGTTTTTAAAACCCTGAATAAGTCCAACAAATGATTATGAGACTAAAAATCCAAGTGGAAGAATTCAAAAGGATTGAAGAAACATACAAAAGCTATATGGAAGAGAAGTTTTGTTTGGAATCCAAAATATTATCTCAAAGAAAGGAAGAAGAGAAGAGAGAAGAGATTTCAACAAGCCATATCAAGGAAATATCCAAGGACTTAAATGAGATTGAAGGATAATTCAATCAATAGTAAGGAATACTTGAAGAATAAATCATCTCCTTGAAGATCCAACTGGAATAAGAAAAGAGAAAGGAAGAAGTAATGAAGATGAAAATGAAGAAGAAAGAAGAAGAATGTGAGAATCTTGAAGAATAAGTTGTCTCATCGAGGGTTAAAGTTGACAAGATTAACAAGAAGTTGAAGAACTCTCTAGTACTAGACAGAGCAGGTTTTGGATACATTGGTGAAACCTCATGCAATGCATATGTCGATCCCAACAAGAGAGTTGAAGATATGTGTTCCAAGTTTCCAAGAAGAAAAAATGAAGAAAAGAATAAGAATTATGTAGAAGTATTCAAAGGAATGGATTATGGTCAACAAGATTCTAATAGGAATGAATAAAAACCAAATACATTTCCAGTAAGATCGTCTACATTCATACAACAAAGAAGTGTCAGTCATGGTGAAGAAAACAACAAAAGAGAAGATTTTGATCAACCAAGACAAGAATTCAAAAGGACTACATCAAAAAAAAATTCACTCCCAGGTATAAAAGTTTATTTTATGGTTATTGTTTTACTTGTGCTAACTTTGGACATAAATATGTAGACTGCAGAGCATATGGTAGAAATATTCAAGCAAGGAATGCTTATGTGGCTCCCTGCAATATTGAATGTTACAAATGCCACAATTATGGTCACATAGCATGAAATTGTAGAAGAATGATAGAGCCTTCCATGAAGGAAAATGTTGATATCAGATACAAGAAGTTTTGGAGAATAAAAGAGAGGAAAAAAGAGAACATGAATGAAGAACAGGTCCTAGGAATCACAGTATTTGTAGCAGTACGTGAAAGACAGGAAAATCAAGTAAAATAAGAATAATTTTTAGAGATTGTATTGTCAGAATACATAGAGTAGGTAAATGAAGAACAAGTTCCATAGATCACGCTCTTAGGATATGTAGTAGTTCAAGGTCATGATGAATCTATGGGTAGGAAGGAATATGCCAGAATCCAGGAAGAGGATGAAAATTGTTGGCATAGGGGCAGACCCAGGGTTCATCTCCAAGAGCACACCAACAAGCCCTAGCTACTGGCCCTCTCGACAGCATCTACGAAGAAGATGTAGTCTCACCCGAAGAAACTATGAGGAGTTTGCAGGATAGAGATGTCTACAACCAGGGGAATATCAAGTGATTCTTATTGCAACAACAACATAACATGCATCTATCAAAAACTAGCTAGATCCTTCCTTCACAATTATAGATCTGTTCTAACACAACAATACAAACGATAATACAATAGCAACAGAGATCAAAGCATCAATCACAAATCCACAACATAGGGTATACATGGTTCACCCTCTCTCTAGGGCTACGTACACAGAACTGTGCTTATGATTTATTAAGGAAAATATTACAGTTCTTGTTTGCGCTCTCAACTACCATATCTTCTTTCTTCTCTCTCTTTCTCTCCCATTCCTGTGCACCCAACTGCAAGACTTGATCTTCGCACAAAGATGAAGATCTTACAATACCAGAAGGCTCTCTCTCTCAACACTTCTCTCCCCCAATACGATAATCTCTCCCACAATAATAGAGCTAGATCAACAACAATATCATACCAATACTCAATGACCCCCCCCGACCCAGGTCCTCTTGACCTTTATTTATACATTACAATACCTCAATGACAACCTTAGGATGGAACCTTGGTGCCAAAACCCTAAATACAAAAACCCTAGGTATCTAAAACCTAGGTCAACTTGACCCTCTTTTTTGGGCTTCGCCAGCCTGTCTTTCCTTCCTTCTCATGTGGTGTTCCAAAGAATCCATCGATGGCTTATCCCACTTTCTGAGTCATCCTCAATCCCTCTCCCTTGCTGATCTATCATCCTCCATCTCCTCATCCAACGGATTTCTTTTCTGCACTTCGCTCCATATTTTATGTTCTTTTGCTCGCTTCAACCCAATGACAGTCACTATGTCTCCCACGAAGCTCGCTTTTTCCATTTTCTTCCTCTTTATTCTCTTCCTTCCATAACCTAGGGCCAACAGGCCCCCAAAACTCACCTATGACTCATCCCGAGGCACTTGAGATATGGTCCTCTTTTTTTTCTTCGACTTTCGACTGTGCAGTGCAGCCCTTGCTTTCTGCTCTATGCCTCTTTTCCATCCTTGTGCATACTGTCTTTTCTGTGTCTAGTACCCTGTTTCAACTGCACCTGGTACCTAGACCCTTGTCTTCTTGATTCTACCGAGAGCTGCGAGGTAGCTGGTTGTCATAGTACAACTTCAGCTGACTCCCATTCACCAAGCCTTCCTTCCAATCTCCTTTCAATGTCTTCAGCTGTGCAACTCCTCCTTCTGTAACATAGGCAATCTCATATGGTCCGAGCCAATGCATTCTGAACTTCCCAGGGTGTTTGATAAATTTATTGTCATATAGAAGGACTAAATCACCTTGTATGAATATCTTCTTCTTGATGTGTCTGTCATGATAGGCCTTTTCTCATTCCTTTTGAATTTGTTGATGGAAGCCTGCAATGAATCTGTCTTCTTCTAGTTCAACCAACTATGCTAGCCTCTCATGAATGGCACCAGTATCATCCATGTCTGTAAATGTAGCAATTCTTAATCTTGGTACCAAGTACTCCATTGGGACAACAACTTCAAGAACATAAACCAACTTGAAAGGGGTCTGCATTTTTAATTTCTTGCAAGTGGTTCTATAAGCCCAGAGTACTGCTAGTACTCTTAAATCCTAGTCATCCCTGTTCACACTGCAAATATTTGTCAATGTTATATCCAAGATATTTTTGAATGCTTCAACCGTTCCATTTGCTTATGGATGATAAGGTGTACTCTTCTGATGGTGGACTGCAAATTCTTCAGTCAGGGATTTGACTGTCTTATTGATGAAGTGTGTACCTTGATCACTCATAAGGACCTTAGGGCATCCAAACCTGGTTATTATTTCATCAAATATAAACTGCGCAACTGTAGCTGCACTATAGTCCTTGACTGCTCTTTCTTCGGCCCATCTAGTCAGGTATTTTGTCGCAGTCATATTATATCTTGCTACTGTGCACTTTCCTGGTGGGTTTATTGGTCCCACGAAGTCAATGGCCCATTTTTCAAATGCTTTTAGGGTCATCTATGGTGCTAATGACATCTCATCTCTTTGGGATGGTTTTTCGACTCGCTGGCATACATCGCATGCTTTGGTATATTCTTTAGCATCTCTTTGTAACGTAGGTCACCAAAGTCCAGCTCACAGAACCTTCTGCGCAATTTCTTTTCCTGCATAATGTCCTCCTTCAATGCCTTCATGGGTTTCTTCGAGGATCATAGGGATTTCTACCTCCATCACACACCTTCTTAGGATCTCGTCAAGTCCCATTTTATATAGCTGACCAACTATTAGTGAAAAATATGCAGCGCGCACTACTAGTTGTTTCTTCTGCAGAATTGTGTATTCTACTGGAGCTATTCCTGTTGACAGGAATTGGACTATGTCTGCGAAGTGGTCATCAATCTTTCTAATGGCAAGTATTTGTGCATCTGGTAGTGTGTCCTCCAGACTGGTAG
>SNQJ01S0213626.1:0-15699 GCA_010110895.2 Picea sitchensis | reverse complement strand
GTTACCCATTTTTGTTGCTCTAGGGATGAAATAAATTGTTCCAAAAAATAATTGAGGTTTTGATCATCAGTTTTAATTTGGAAGCGTTACCACAACAGATAAGGATGCCAAAGATCCATTGCATGCAGAATTGCCAACATTTCCTTTTCATAGGTGGATTGGCCCAAATGTCTCTCGAAAATTTGTTTACTAGTGAAATCCAAAGGTCTACCATCTTTCATGAGGGTTGCCCCAATGACTTTCCTTGAAGCATCACATTCCATAACAAAAGTCTTGGTGAAGTTGGGTAGTGCTAAAACAAGAGTCATGCACATAGCCTCTTTCAAAGCTTGGAAGGATTGATCAACGGCGGAAGTCCAACTGAAAGAATTATCTTTAAGAAGAGTAGTGAGAGGAACTACAATTTTATCATAACTCTGAACAAACCTGCGATAATAGCATGTTAAATCTAGGAAACCACACAGACTTTTAAGAGTTTTAGGGTGAAGCCAATTCTTCATAGCTTCAATTTTCTTAGGATTCACAGTACCATCCTTACCGACAATATGACCTGGGTACTCAACTTTTGAAGCTCCAAAAGCACATTTAGATTGTTTAAGAAAAAATTGGTGCTTAGACAGTAAGTGTAGGAATTGATCCAGATCGATGAGATGGGCTTGCCAAGATTTACTATCGATGAGGATATCATCAAACAAAACTAAGACAAAATGATGGAGGAAAGAACGAAAGACATGATTCATGAGACTTTGGAAAGTGGACTATGCATTAAAGAGGAAAAAGGGCATGACCAAGAACTCATAATGACCCTCATGAGTTCGAAAGTTAGTCTTGGGAACGTATTCCTCTTTCATACACAACTGGTGGTAGCCAAAACATAGATCAATTTTGGTAAAGTATTGAACACCACTCAATTCATCCAAAAGGTCATCAATGACAAGAATGGGAAATTTATCTTTTATTGTGATTTTCTTGAGGGCATGAAAATCAAGACACATGCGTCAAGTGCCTTCTTTCTTGAGTACCATGACTGCAGGAGAAGAATAAGGGTTGGTACTAGGATGGATAACCTCTACTTCTAGAAATTCTCGAACAATTATCTCAATTTCATTTTTCTAGGCAAAGGGATGACGATAAGGGAGAACATTAGAAGGAAGACTACCTAGGACTAAAGGAATGGAATGATCATAGGCGTCGCGAGAAGGGAGAAGTCCATGGGGAGTGTTAAAAGAATAATGGTGTTGTGAGATTATATATTGGAAATCGAGATGCAACGAGGGTGTCTCAACTGCTTGAATGGAATGGTGTTGGGAAATAATGTCGAAATGACCTTTTTTCAGTAGCTTTTCCATTCAGTGGAAACTAATGATATCAGGTGAGTCTATCATGATGCCTTGGAACTTATATTGTTGTCCCTCATGTTGGAATTGCATGGTTAAGTCCTTAAAATACATGGTGATGGGGTTGAGTGTGCATAACCATTCAGCTCCAAGCACAATGTCACAACCACCCATGTCGATAGAAAACATATGAGATTTCAAGTGGTACCGACCAATTTGTAGACGCACATTTTCTCAACACCCCTCACATTTCATGGAAGCTCCACTTGCAATCATGATTTGAAAATTGTTGATTGCATGGATATAGCACATGGTCCCTTGAGCAATGTAGTGATGGATGAAATAATAGGTGTTGCCACTATCAACTAGGATAATGAATTTCATATGCTTAATGTAGAAAATTAATTTGAGGGTTTGGGGAGCAAAAAAACTAGTGAGGGTATTCAATGAGATGAGCAGTTCAACTTCTGGTGGGTCAGAGAGAAGGATATGATCATCTTCTTGAGGTGGCTCTTCAACATGGGGAACATCGACATCTTCATCAGAAACATCCTCAGAAATGACCATAAAAAGCTTACGTTCCTTACACTTGTTCCCTCGAAAATATTTTTCACCACAATTATAGAAAATACCCTTGAGTTGGTGTTCAGCCATTTGTGCCCGAGTCAATTTTTGGATAGAGAGGAGTGGCAGGAAGGGCAGGATTAGTGGGTCTAAGGTGAAGAATAAAGGAGGGTTTTTTTGGGGGGAATATGTGACATGTTGTGCTTCCTTGGCTTGTTTAGTAGCTTCTAACCAAGTCTAGGGGTGATCCATTGGGACATGGGCTCAAATTTCATCCTTCAGGACACTGATAAAACATTATCGGAAGAAGGCATCTGACATGCCCTTCGTTCTAAAATCCAAGCGCTCAAAGGAAGTAATAAAGTCTTCCATTGTGCCATATTGTTTCAACTTGGTCAAACATCCCAAATGGTGTGTGTCAATGTCAAATAATCCATAAAGATCGACAAAAATTGTGTCCAAGCAACATACCCTTGGAAAGGAGAAATAATGTTCCATTTGAGTGACCCAACCCGTGGGATATGAGCCATTAAATTTGTTCATCTCAACTCTGGGAATATGTTGTTCGCAGTGAAGGTGATTGGAATGAAAGGCTTGAAAATAGGAGGAATCAGTGTCTTCATGGTAGGAAGGTTGTTCAGAGGAGGTAGGGTTCAAGGATTGGCTCATCCATTTGTAAAGTTTGGCTTCGATGGAGGCATATTGGCTCTTGAGGGTATCAATTGAGGAATTGAGGGAACCAGGGTTGGAATTGATGTTTTGGATGTCACTCTTATTCAAGGTGTTGTCGGTGATCAAGGCAGTGATCTCTTGGTTTCAGGTGACATTCATTTGTCAATAAACAAAAAGTGGGCAGGTGGGTCCACACAAAAAAAGGGTTACGGGTGAGGGAAACCACAATGATTATAGAAAAGAGAGGAATCCAATGGGATAGGTCCCAAATAAGGGTGTCGGGAACGGTGGGTGGGTCCACGAGAAAAAAAGACTTATAAATGACAGGTACCACTACGAGTAAGGAGAAGAGAGGAATTCAATGGGATAGGTATCAAATAAGGGTGTCGACAGGACCAATATACTCTTTCCTTTTATTTTTTTATTTTTATTGTTATGGAGTTATACTCCGACATGAACAATACTACATTGACGGAATGTCCAAATTGTTAACGGAGAAAATTGTGTAGGAATTTCACAACTTGGAAGCAGAAGGAAGGGTTGCACGACAAAAAAGGTCCCCTTTGTTTCTATTATGTTCTGTGTCATTCACAAGCATTGGGGTTTTCAAGGTTCCTACAAACAAGGGTTTGTCTTGTTTTATAGCTCTCTGACATACGTGCAAGGTCAAGCAGTAGTACTTAGCACAATATCTCAAGGCATCAACTAAAGAGGCTCGATCATACCCTTAGTTGTACTAACCAATTACCCAAGTAATAGAGAGTAGTCTTCTCGAGTATTGTTCTTGGTGCCACTATAACATTCAAGTGGTCGATAGGCTGATCTAAATTTCATTTCAAGAGACCTAGGGGACTCCCTATATATCTGAAGGTACATGAGAGTGACAGTCGTATATAGGTGTTTTATGATGTGGTACTACTCGAAGGGGTAGCAATAGGGGTTACAAAGGTTTCCAACAAGGTGAAATGTTTATTTTGAGTAACCCATGAAACCGCTTGTATTGATGTGTGTAGTCTTCCCCAACCACAAATTTTCCCACCGAACAAAAAATCTATGTGCTTTAAAGACGTCAGAAGTACAGGATCTACCCTGAAAAAAAATTGTCCTGAAATTTCTATAGAGGAAAGTGCTCTGATACCAGTTGTAAGGTACCACATATATTATGCAAAGAAGAACATAATAACTATGATGAACACCAGAAAAAACAACAAAATGTAGAGAACAACAACACCAAAAATGATACTTTTAGTGATAAAAATCCAAGTTCACTTAACTCTTCGAGGGGGAAACCTCCAGTAGAGCGAAGCTCAGTTACAAAATAATTATCAAGACAAAACTTTATCATGCCTTCTACTTTTATTTATACTTATTCTATCTTCTAAAGAACATTCTAGAGGAAGATCTTTCTAAAAGCATAAACTTATATTAAATTTTATTACATTAGACTTGTTCATGTTATTATGTGTGCTTTATTTACTAATGTCGGCCTTGTCACATAGAAAACGCATTATTCTACCTACTTGAGGGGTTAGGGAGGTTAGGTCCCTAACACAATCTGTGTGCATATAAATACATGTAGGGGGTGTAAGTCATGTCCTTGGAAAAGGACATGACTTATCATTATTACATATTTGTGACTACATTATATAATAATTGTCCTATGACTATTATTACATGATATTTATTTATTACATTATGATAATAGATCTAATATACATTAGGTATATTACAAGTCTTAGGTATATTACAAGTATACCTTAGGTCAATTTCTTATCGGGACCTGGGAGGTAGGCTTAGAACATGATTTGAAGAATAATCATGTAGACTTCCTCTCCAGTCTATCCGGCTTCATAGAAATTTGAAACACTCTCAATGAATCGCCAGCGATTCAATTTCATCAAAATTTTAAAAAGGCCAAGCAATTTGCAATCCAATGGTCAAAAGAAAAAAAGAGATAAGGATGACATGATCCTTCATGAAGTGAAAGAGGCTCTATTCTCCAACCTATGAATGGAAGGTTTCAACTTCTTGATGGACTCTCAGAAGGTTGAGCTAAACCAACTTGAAAATAAGAGAAGCAAGATACTCTTGGATAAGGAAAAAGAGTGGCATCTAAAGAGCAAGGCGATCTGGCTTCAAGCAGGAGATGACAACACCAAAAAATTTCATTGTTTTGCAAATTACAGGAAAATATTAACTCCATCTAGAAAATTGCTAAAGAGGATGATACATGGGTTGATGATTTCCCTAATATAGTTGCTCAGGATGTTAAATACTTTCAATCTTTGTTTATGGATGACAATAGACCCACCATAGACACCATTATTCATGTATCTAGTTTATTTCCTATATTTGTGGAACTTGAGGATAATCAAGGCCTCATGGAAGAGGTGGTAAAAGAGGAACTCCTCAGAAATCTCCAAAGTTTCTAGAAGGACAAAGAGTCTTGAATCTGAATGAACTCACAAGCAGTTTTCAGTATCACTTTCATAGAACTCATCCCAAAGACTAACAATCCAACACATTATGAAATATCCCGACCCATCTCACTCTGCAACGGCATTTACAAAATCATTTCTAGAAGGATGAAGGAAATCCTTTCTCGACAGATATCTCCCGAGAAGTTCGGATTCATGGAAGGAAAACAAATTCATGAGGTTGTAGGAGTTTCCTAGGAAGGCCTCGACTCAGTAAAAACAAAGAATCTGAAGGCTATGATAGCCAAATTGGACCTCTCCAAGGCCTATTGTGAGAGTAGCTAGTTATTCCTACGTATCATTCTCATTCACCTGGGTTTCAACTTTAATTTTGTGGCATGAGTAAGCTAGTTATTCCTACGTATCATTCTCATTCACCTGGGTTTCAACTTTAATTTTGTGGCATGGGTAATGGGTTGCATAATTGTTAGTCTCATTTGCATTGTTAATCAATGGTGCAACCTCACCCTTTTTCAATCCTAAAAGAGGAATTAAACAAGGGTGTCCTCTATCCCCATTGATCTTTCTCCTTGTAACTAAAGGGATTAACAAAGAATTTAGGGAAGCCTTGGCAAATGGTTCCTTTAAAGGTATTTTAATAGGCAATTCATGTCTTGTTCTCATTCATTGTTTTTAGACGACATATTTATATTTTGCAATGGATAAAAAAGAATGGTGGAAAAAAGTCAAAGAGATCATGGATCTCTTCTGCACTACCACTGGCATGATGATAAAATCATTCAAATCAATGATAACTTGATCAGGTCTTTCTAAGGCTAAGAAATCATATATCATTCACATAGTCTCCTTTCTTTTATCAAATTTCGGCATAGGCTTCAAATATATGGGTGGCCAACCTTTACCTCAAGGGCAATTAGCAGTGCCTCATTTCTAAGATTGGAAAAAAAATAAACACCTGGTGCAACAAATGGCTTTCCTGTGGAGGGAATTTAGTCTTGGTCAAATATGTCCTTGAGGCCATTCCAATTTACTAGATGTCCCTCTCTTGGACCCTAAAAGGAGTCCTTGAGTGAATAAAATAGTTTTTTTATCATTTCATCTCGTATAGAGATCGAGAAAATAAATGCATGGCAATGGCATCCTGGAAAAAACTTGTTATTTTGAAATGCCAAGGAGGATGGGGGCTAAAATCTTTGTTTGTATTCTCAAAATATCTTGTTGTTAAGAATGTATGGAGACTCTCATAGGGACAAGGCCCTTGGGTCCAAAATATAAAGGGCAAGTACTTATCCTCCATCTCCATTGAGGACTAGGTTTATTTCCCCCCAAAAAAGCTCAAAACTCCTCAATCATTTGCAAAGCCATTATAATGACCTTTCCCTTAATCGAGAATTGGTTGATTTGGAAAAAATGTGGGTAAAGTGGATAAGGTCAAGTTAGGTATCGACCCCTGGATTAGGAGCAAGGACTCGCATAGCCTACCTATACCTCTCATTCATAATCTTAGATCCAAAGGTTTATATACCTTGAGAAACATTTCCCATCCGCTAGTGAAGAACAATCACTAGAAACAATGGCTCTCGTGGAGAAAGATGGAGCTCACTACAGTTTATGTCGAGATTTGGAAAGCCTATACATATTATCTCAGAAGATGTAATGTCAATATTAATGATGAAGAGGATGAATTCCTCTTATACCTGAACCCTTTAGGAGGATACAAGCCCAAAGTTGGATACAAGGCCCTGGGTTTGGAATGCTTAGATCAACCACCAATCTGGTGGTGGAAACTAATCTAGAAATTTAAATGCCCTGCAAAGGAAAAAAAAAATTATGTGGCTCCTCCTTAACAACAGAGCCCTCACTTGGGATATCATGCAAAAAAGAAGTTTTGAAGGTCCAGGTAAAAGTTTCCTTTATGAATCATTTCTCGCAACCAACAACCATCTTATCATCTCTTCCCTTTCTCAAAGCATTTCTAGAAAGAAATTGAAGAACTAACTAGACTGCACAACACTTGGGAAGGGGACTCCATAGAAGAGGATTTAGGAAATTGGTGTCAAAACAAGGCCAAAAAATATTTCAAATCTCTTCCTCTTGCCTTCGCCTAAGAAATTTGACTACTAGAAACGCAAAACTTTTCAAGGGTAAGGATACCCTTCCCCTCAAGTGTGCCTCTCAAAGTCTCAATATTTTAAGCACCTTTCCTCAATATCCCTCTTATCCTCCTCATACACTTATATCAAATGGACATATCAATGAAGTTTGTCCTTGGGAATTTTTCGATGGAGCCTCACAAGGCAATCCAACCAAGGGAGGGACTAGGGGACTTATCTTCCTCTCCCCAAATCATACACTTTCATTCAGAGCTGGAATTGGCTAAGCCACCAACAACTTCAACAAACTCATGGCACTCAAATTGGTTCTCATTCTAACACTACAAAAAGAGGCAAAACACAAACAAATACTAGGTGACTCCATCTTAGTTATTCAATGGATGAAAGGAGAGTGTGTCTTGAAAAATTCCTTACTTCAACCATTATTTCTGGACATCAAGAATTTACAATCTATTTTCTCTCCCATTTCATTTGCACCTCTGTAGGGAAAAAAACATTGAAGTTGATAAGTTATCCAAAGAAGTTCTAGAGCTGCAAAAAGTAACTTGGGATGTCTTTGAGTCCAATCAATGACACTTCTAATCTTCACGAACCCTAGATTTAATTTATTTATTGTATCGGAGTGTTGATGATTATAGCTTGGACAGAAACTTTCACACATGTTTAGTGTGAACATGTAATAAGTAGTTCGAGATATTTTTATTTTCAAAAAGCAATTCTACTTTGTAATTCACTTTAGTAAAAAGTAAAAAGTCTTATATTCAGTGTATTTAGTTGTTGAGTCTAAAAAGTGTATTTCATACATGCATGACATACACTAGGAGTAATCTCAAAAATAGATTAGGGTTTTGGTCTCTGCTAAAAGTATAAAGACAAGTCAAGATAGAGGGTTCACACACATGAATTGTTGAATAGTTGAGTAGGTTGAGTGACCGGAGAGAGAGAGAGAGAGAGAACTAGGATTCAGGTACAGGTGAATCTGGACAACTCAGTAGGTCATACAATACAGATCTGTATAGTCATACAAAATAAGTCTGTATAATATGTACAATGGGTCATACAATTAGTACAGTCGTACAATAGGTTATACTCTCTCAGCAAGTCATACCTCTCAGTTCAGGGTGATTTTGTAATTATGCAGCGGTTATTTTTTGGTAGCTTGTGGAGGTTTCCTTGTAAGTTTCCTTGAGATTGATTCTATGATATGAAATTCAATTTTAGCTTTAATTAAATTCAACGATTTACTTGTTTAATTGAGATCATAAGGACTATAGTCACCTAGGCTTGGAATTTTCACATGGTATCAAAACAAATTTCTCTGATTAAGATTCTGAAGGATTTGGAGTGGTAAATCAACTATCAAAAAGGACCAATAGTTAGAGGGTTTCAAAGTTTTCTTTTCAGATATGAGAGTTTGTGTAGTATGTCTAAAAGATGGCATCAACGAACCTCAAGTTTCAAGACATATTGGATAGTGCCTCAAATTTATTATCGTGGAAAGCGAGGGTTACACTCTTACTAGAAGAGAATGATCTGTAGGATATTCTTAAAGATGTGACTTTGCCTACAAATCCACAGAAGTTGGTAGCGCACAAGAAGAATGAAGTGAAGGCCAAGCGAATGATCTTGGATGTCATAAAGGATCATATGATCCTTCATATATCCGAGAAGAAGATGTTCGATGCCATGTTAAGTCTCTACCAAAGTGACATCATAAACAGGGAGATGATATTGCAGAACAAACTTAGATCCATCGATATGACCAGATTTGACTCAGTCACCAATTACCTTATGAAAGTCACATAGGTTTGTGATCAACTTGCAACAATTAGGGAGAAGGTTGCAAATGTAGAGCTAGTGAACATGGTATTGAATGGATTCCCAACTTCATGGGAATCATTTGTCAAAGGTATTTGTTCTCGAGAGCACCTTCCTATCCTTGAGAGGCTATGGGATGATTATATCCAACAGGAGACTCGGATGGATTCAAAGGCCAGGAAGATGGGTGGTGATGAAAACCTAACTCTATTTGGTCAATCAAATAAGGGCAGAGGTAAAGGACCAAGCAAGGGTAAGGAAAAAAGTGATTCAACCTCACAACAACAAAAAAAGGACATGAGTAAAATTAAGTGTGTCGCTTGTCATAAACATAGTTATTATGCATCACAATGTCCAAAGAAGAAGAAGGGTAAAGGGAAGCAACAATAGAAGCAGGTAACAGCAGGCTCTACAGAAACTCAGATGAACGAGTTTGCTACTAAGTTTGAGAAGGATTTCTCGTTGGTATATTACATTTATACCAACATGATTCCAAGGGATGCATGGTATGTGGACGGTGGGGCATCTCGACATATGACATCAACCCGACAATTATTATCTAGTCTGAAGAAGCAAGACTCAAGAGTACAGGTTGAGTGTGGTGATGATGCCAAGTACACAATAGCATGAGTTGATATTATTTCCTTCTAGCTCAAGTCGGGTAATTCTTTATATTTTGATGATGTCTTGTTTGTACTAGGTCTTAAGAAGAATTTGCTTTTAGTTTCAGTTACTAAGGCTAAGAGCTTTGCAGTGGAGTTCAAGAACCTTAGAGTCCTCATCAAATCGAAGGAATATACCCCAGATATAGCTCAGGTAATAGGGGTTAGAGAAGGTAATTTGTACAGGTTGTAGGGTGAACTTATTCAAGCCTTGGTGCATAATAATGACAACTTGTGTGAATTGTGGCACAAGAGAATGGGGCACATGTATCAAAGGGCATTTCCTATTCTGATGGAGATAGTCACGGGTCTTCTAGAGTTCAGTATTGAGAAGCCTAGTGTATGCAAAAGGTGTTGATGATTGTGGCTTCGTGAGACATTCTCCAAGTCGTACGCCTCGATGGACTGAGTTGGGTTGACATGTGATAATACTCCTCGATGGACTGAGTTGAGTATCACACTTATCGATGGATTGATAAGTTGTACTTAGTTGGTGCCCAGCGACCCTTGGGTTATAGCCCAAGAGGTTGGAATATTGGTTGGGACGTTGTACCGGGTTGGTGCCCAGCGACCCTTGGGTTGTATCCCAAGTGGTTGGGACATTGTACTGGGTTGGTGCCCAACAACCCTTGGGTTGTAGCCCAAGAAGTTGGTATATTGTACTCGGTTGGTGCCCAGCGACCCTTGGGTTGTAGCCCAAGTGGTTGGGATACTATGGGTTGTAGCCCATCGTCCCTTGTGGATACGTCTTGTGGTTGTAGCCCTTGATGATGATGACACACACTATGTGGTTGTAGCCCTAGTGTATTCTAGTGGGTTGTAGCCCCTAGAGGAGATGAGAATGTCCACATTGGTTGTAGCCATGTGTGACGTGATGGAGAAGAATTTCATTGTGACGTCAAGAGAAGGAAGAAGGCATGTGCCTTGCGCAGAAGACTTAAAGGTTCAAGTTGACCCTGTTGAGAGGCACCACTTGGACATGATAGCTCACAAGTTGGACTTGTATATATAGGAGAGTTATCTCCCATTTGTAGACATCACTTAGATATCATTCTCTCTTGTGTACTTCACTCTATTGGATTAGTGCGCTATCTTTGAGGTTGTAGCGCTATTGTTCCTTTTGCTCTTGTATCTTCTCTTGGAAAAATATTTTATTGAAAGGTTGTTGGGTTTTCTTCCCTTGTGCATAAGGGTTTCCCATGACAAATTCTTGTGTATCCTGTGCATGGTTATCTTCTTGTGATCCTGGTTATTTACTACAATTATTGTATATGGTTTATGTTTCTGCTAATGTGAAGTGATAAAGAAAGTTAATGAAAATTAACAAGCATAAAATTCTAACATGGTTTCAGAGCAATGTTCTTGAAAGAAGCCATTTGCATAGTGTGCTAGCCCTCTTTTGCAGTCTACTAGGGTTTGGCAGCGGCTCTGGTCTTCCCCTAGTTTGACTGCAACTACACATTTCCTTGTCAAGCTCGTTGAGCACAAACCCCTAGGTCGTTAGGAAAAACTCCACCACATATTAGTGCACCCTACCTTAGTGCATCCCCTGCAACTCTCAAATTGCAAATTGGAGATGTGTGAATTTTGGGATTTTTTTGACAGAAGACTTAAAGGTTCAAGTTGGTCATGTTGAGAGGCACAACTTTGACGTGATAACTCACACGTTGGACTTGTATATATAGGAGATCTATCTCCCATTTGTAGACACCCCTTAGACTAGTGTGCTATCTTCGAAGTTGTAGCGCTATTCTTCTTTCCACTCTTGTATCTTCTCTTGGACAAATATTATAGTGAAAGGTTGTTGGGTTTTCTTCCCTTGTGCAGACGGGTTTCCTAGGATAAATTCATGTGTATCTTGTGCATGGTTATCTTCTTGTGATCATGGTTATTTACTGCAGTTATTGTATATGGTTTATGCTTCAATTATGCTTCTGCTAATGTGAAATGATAAAGAAAGTCAATGAAATTTAACAAACATAAAATTCTAACAAAAGGTGCACGCTTGCAAGCATGCCAAGGTTGTTTTCCCAAGCAATGAGCATAAGTCTAAAGGGATTCTAGACCAAGTATATTCAGATGTTTGTGCCCCGATGTCGATAGCATAAATTACAGGAATCGTGTACTATGTTTCCTTCATTGGTGACTTCTCTCACAAGACTTGGATCTACTTCATAAAGACCAAGGATGAGGTATTTAGTGGGTTTTAAGAGTTCAAAGCTCTAGTTGAACAATATATAGGGAAGAAGATCTAACAATGGAGGAGAGTATACCTCCAAGGAGTTCAAAGGTTTCTACAAGGAGGCAGGAATCAAGAGGGTATTAATAGTTCTATACAACCCACAACGGAATGGAGTTGTAGAGCGGAAGAATCGATACATCATGGAGGCTATTAAGGGCATGATACATGACTAGGACTTACCAATGTTTCTTTGGGAAAAGGCATGCAACACAGTAGTCTACATCTAGAACTAGTGTCCTCACAGGATCTTGTAGGATAAAACACCAAATGAGGCATTCACTGGTGTGAAACCAAAAGTGAGTCATTTTTTCATCTTTGGTTGTCCAATTTATATCCATATACCAATAGAGAAGAGGACCAAGTTGGATCCCTCTAACAAGAAGGGTTTATTTGTGGGTTATTGTGAGACTTTGAAGGCTAACAATATCTACATTCCATAGCAAAGGAAGACATTGGTAAGCAGGGATGTAAAGTTTGAGGATGACTTTGCATCCAAGAAGTCTCATGAGCCTATTCCAATGATAGGGGATGAGGAGTAGAAAGCTCCAAAGGTTGATCATGGGTCACCAATGATTGTCAGAATCGTGCAACAACCTTTAGGGGAAGAGGGGGAGATAGTAGCACCTTCCACTTATGTCAAGAGACATAGATGGTTCACTCAAAGATTGAGGGATGCTCAGTAGCATGTTGAGACTCCTAGGAGCACATTCAAAGAGAGTAGACGTCTAAAGAAGTTTCCAAACCATATGGCATTGATGAGCAGCGTTCTAGATTTCGAGCCTTCCAACTTTCAAAAGGAAATAGACCAGCAAGGATGGCGAGATGCCATGGTGGAGTACACCTCCATCATGAAGAATGATGTTTGGGACATAGTGCCAATACTCAAGGGGAAGTCAGTTGTGAGTTCTAGGTGGATCTACAAGATCAAACACATTACAATGGTAGCATTGAGAATTTCAAATTGATGTTTGTAGTGAGAGGGTTCTCCCAAAGAGAGGAAGTGGACTACAAGGAGACATTTGTTCAAGTCACCGAGTACACTTCCATCAGAGTGGTTATGTCCTTAGTGTTATTTATGGGATGGAGGATAAATCAGATGGATGTTAAGACATTTTTCCTTAATGGAATCATTGAGAAAGAAGTGTACATAGAGAAGCCTCGAGGCTTTGAGGTAAGTGGGAAGGAGTCCCATGTGTGTAGGCTTAAGAACGTCTTGTATGGACTCAAGCATGCACTAAGAGCATGGCATTCCAGGATTGATGGATATCTGTAGAGTATGGGATTCACAAAAAGAAAGCATATTCTAACTTCTATTACATATTTGTTGGCATTGATCCACTTATTTTAGGGTTGTATGTAGATGGTTTGTTCCTAACATATGAAAAGAAGCTCATTGTTGTTGTTGATTGCAGCTTCATGAGGCATCCTCCATATCGTTCTCCTCTGGACTGAGTTGAGACATCTGCGAGTGAGAGCCCAAGTGTTGAGTGTGCCCATGTGATGGGTGTACGTCAGACTCTGGACTGAGTTGTAATGATGTGTGGTCTCTTGCTTTGTACTCCTCTAGACTGAGTTGAGTCAGTTTGAAATGGTCTAGCCTTGTACTCCTGTGGACTCGGTTGAGTCGGCTTGAGATAGTACTCCAAATGGTTCCCCTGTGGACTCATTGAGAGATATGTTGAGTAGGATGTCCTTGTGGCCGAGCACATATGGATGTGTCCCTAATGGTTGAGCACTAGTGTACGTGTGAGATCCTTGCTATATTGTCTGAGAGTAAGATTTACTTGTAACCCTAATTTGTGATGTAAAGGGTACATGTCGGCCCTACCATATGTGAAAGATAATCATTATTTATGTAATGATTAATTATATTATTGAGTTATTGAGGTCGGCCCTATTGTGCCAAGAGACACACCTATTGTTGTGTCTAGTCTTGTATAAATAGAGGTGAATCCCCATTGAGGATTACACACTCTCACTTGTCATTTGGAAATTTCATACCTACTTGTACGGCTGAAGTGCGCACCTCTCTTGGGTGCTAGTTTCAAGGTTGTAGAGCACCCTCTTTTGTGCATCTAGGGTTTATGGTACGGGGGATCTTCTCTTGAGAATATAGCAAAGGATTGTTGGGTTTTTCCCTTGTTTGAGAAGGGTTTTCCCAGGATACTTATTGTGTTCTTGTGCATCGTTATTCTTCTTGTGATCTTGGTTATTGCAACACTTGTGTATGGTATTGTTGCATTGTTTATGGTTCAAGTACATGCTAAATGAAATAAACCACTCATGCTTGAACCTAATTAATCATTAAAAGTCAACATGGTATCAAAGCAGAGTTCTTGAAAGAACCATTGCACAAGTTTCAAGCCAGTCGTCACCTCCCAGTTGCAGAAAAGTACAGCCCTTTATAGTTTCCAGAAAAAGGTACGACCCTCTCTTTTTTGCTTGTTTCAGCACCCTCCACTGAAACGTTGGGGCTAATTTTGGCATAGGAGTGTACGGCCTCCTTCAGCGCATCTCCATAGACTCTCAGATTGGAAATCGAAGAATTTTGATTTTTGGCCGTAGGGTTTCTAAGGTTTATGCAGAAATTTCAGTTTTAGGGTTTTTGCAGCTCATTGAAGGGTTTTTCAAGCTTACCAGTGTTCTTTTGACTTTCAAGGCTTATTGTTGACAGTCATAAGTCCAACGAAACCTAAGGTTGCTAGCCTAGCCTAGTCGTTAGGTTTCCTAGCCTAGTTGCTAAGGGTTTGTGGAAGAATCTGCAAACCATGAGGAACAGAACTTTGGTGGAAGATAGGCTTGATGGATCAAGCAACTTCAGTTCTTGGAAATCAAGACTACATATTACCATGGAAGAGGATGACCTATTGAGTTTGATCCAAAAGACTCTATCGGAAACAACGATCGATGAAGAGAAGGAAGATGACGTCAAATCAAGGAAGATAATCATCTATTCAGTGCGAGATCATCTCCTACCTCGTATTGCCAACTTAAAGACAGCTTATGAGATGTATGATGCATTGAAGAATATGTTAGAGTACTAACACCCTCAGAGCTCTTACATTGAAGAGCCAGCTTCAACATATCAAGATGATGAAAGCTGACACCGTTGCTACCTTCTTCATGAATATTTCAGAGATCAAAGATCAGCTAGGTGCCATTGGAGAAACCATATCAGACAGAGAATTTGTTACGACTACTCTCAATGCTCTTCCAAGACATTGGAAACCATTTCTTCAAATTATCAGTGGTAGAACTGATCTACCTAGATTTGATCGTCTATGGACAAATTGCACCCAGAAATAAACCAGACTTATAGCCAAAGGAGTGCAAGACTCCCATCATGATGGCAATCATGTTCTTTCTTTTCATACAAAGAAAGGAAGAAGAAATAGAAGAAGTTTCAACAAAGCATTCAAAGACAAGAAAACTTCATCAGCTTCAGGTCATGAACATAGAAAAGACAATTCAAAGATTCAGTGTTTCAGATGTGACAAGTATGGACACATTGCGAGAAATTGTCCTACCAGGAAGAAAGGAAGACAACTTGCATCCACTATTGATATTGATCCAGAACCACATCAGAGAGATGAAGACACAAAAGATGAAGCGTTTGTCTTCATATCAGCACTCTCAGGTACGATTCCTACTAATAATGATATTTGGTTAATTGACAGTGGTGCTTCTAGACACATGACTAGATATAGAGATCATCTGATAGACCTTGTTGAGAAAGAGTCTCGTCTACATGTTGTACTTGGAGACAATCCCAGATATACAGTGAAAGGAGTTGGAACTTCTACATTCCAACTAGATTTTGACATACCACTTCAATTGAGTGAGGTATTATAT
>SNQJ01S0213624.1:23473-34048 GCA_010110895.2 Picea sitchensis | reverse complement strand
GGTAGAAAGGCAAGGGGGGTCCGGAATCCAACGCGCGCCGTTGATCCGGGCATGCGGATCTGGACCGTCCAGAACTGATTCTTGTTTAACTCGGACGCATTTGTGTATAAAACTTAGGACAAGTGGGTTTTAACCCATTCTTTTGTGTTCCAACCCCCTTAGCAAGAAACATCGCTAACACTTACATACTTGAATTGAAATATGAAAGTACCTTTATTTGTTTGTTTAACCTCAATACCAAGTAAGTATCTCAATAATCCCATATCTTTCATATTGAATTATTTAATCATTGTTGGTATAAATTCTTCTATGGATAGATTGATATTTCCTATAAAAAAATAAAGTCATTTACATATAAGAAAATAATTAGTATTTCACCTTGATTGTTGACTTTAATGTAGAGTGTTTTCTTTCTACTACTTTTATTAAAATCATTGCTCAATGAATACAAGTAAATGTCGCTATACCAAGCCATGGGCACTTTCTTGAGCTCATATGGAATTTTCTTCAACTTATACACTTTCTTCCCAAGTCCTAGAACATCAAAACCTAGGGATTGTTCGACATATACTTCTTCCTTTATTCCATTGATAAAAGTTGATTTTACATCCATTTGATGCACTTTCCATTTATATTGAGCCATTATTGCCAAGACAGATCTGATTGTTTATATCATTACTATAGGAGAAAATGTTCCATTATAATATAGTACGTGTCATTGCTTATACCCTTTGACCATAAGTCATGCTTTGTGTCTTTCAGTTTTTCCTTATTCATTGTTCTTAGTTCTATAAACCCACTTCACATCAATAACTTATTTTCCTACTGGAATATTTACTGGCTCCCATGTTTCATTTTTATCAATTGCTTGCATTTCTTCCTCCATGGCATCACACCATTTTATTTCTTTTACCACATCCTTAAAGTAAATAGGATCAGATTTAGAAAATAAAGAAAAAATCATCATATTCATACCTAGATATCTCATATATCTCTTTCAAGCCTTTGTTTTCCTTGGGCTATCATTTCCATGATACCTTAAATATGATGGATCATTTCTTAATTTTGTGTCCAAAGTACTAGATGGAGAAGTTGCTCGGGGAACAACTTCAGATCTTGTTTATGGAGTTGTTGCTTGGGCAATTTGTGCTTCATGTTGAATGTTTATTATTTGAGGTATCGTTGTGCTAGTACCTTGTGTTCCATTTGATAACTCCGTATGAGGTACCATTGTTCCAACACCTTGGGTTGTTCCTCGCTAAAACTTCAATGTTTCATCTTCAACAAAGATCACATCTATGTTGATTATTAACTCCTTTGCGTCAAGATTATATAAATTGTGTTCCTTTGACTACTCAATATATCCAATAAAAATTCATGTTTCTCCTCTATCATCCCATTTCCTATTTCTTTCTTTTGTGATATGTTCATTTGTGACACAACCAAAAAACACTAAAGTGTTCAACACTGGGATTTTTATTGCTCCATGCCTCTTGTGAAATCGTGTTACACATACTTTTTTTGGGACATATATTCAAAAAATAAATTTCAATTGTTACTACTTCACCCCATAATTCATATGAAAAATCATTATTCTTTAGCATGATCCTAGCCATTTTATGAATGGTTCTATTTTTCCTTTCTTCCACAACATTATGTTGTGGTGTATACCTTGTAATAAAATGCTTCTTGATTGCATGTTCTTTTCAAAATTTTATAATCTCATTTGACATGTATTCTATCCTTTTGTTACTCCTCCAGACCTTTACGAAGTATCCCCTCTTTTTTTCAACCAGGGCCTTGAATTACTCAAAGATCCCAAGCCCTCATATTTATTGTTTAAGAAATAGATCCATGTTTTTCTATTGAAATCATATATTAAAGTTATACAATACTCACACTTTACATGATAGGGGGTTCACATAAGACCAAAAAGATCTAAATGAACAATTCAAGTGGTGCTCTTCCTCTCCATGATTTACGAAAGGAAAATCATTTATATGATGATTTCCCAAAATGTAGCCCACACATATTTTAGTAAGTTGTTCAATCAAAGGTATTCCTATTACCATTTTCTTCTTATACAACAAATTCAATCAATTGAAGGTCAAGTGACCATATCTTAGAGGCTAGAACATATATTTGTTTATTGTATTGGTTTTGAGTGTAGTTGAAAAATCATTCTTCATAATTACAGTAAATGTTCTTGTGTTTGTCAACTTAACTACTACAATTTGACTATTACTTCTATTTCTATAAAAAAATATTTCATTTTGTATTCTCAATCATAATCCTATATTCCTTTTGAACTAACTACTCAATACTAATGAGGTTATGTTTTAAACAAGGGACATAGTATACATCTTGGATTTGTTTATTTTCACCTTGCATGGTGCAGATGGAGATGGATCATTTACACATGATTGGTGCTTTGTTGTTATTTCCAATCTCACCTTAGATTTCACTTATTCATCAATTCTAGAAAACCTTTGTTTGTTTCCACTCATGTGGTTGCTAGAGACACTATCTAAGTACCAAACATATGTATTACTTTCTTTTACTACATTACAAATGATAAACAAATTTTCCTTCTTTTCGCTTTTAGTTTCTTCTCTCTTTAATGAAATTTGCATTTTTTATATACATATCATTTTTTTTTCTATATTTAGATACATGATGTCCAAAATTTTTACAATAGTGGCATTAAACATTGGATTTTTATTAAATTTATAAAAATATTTCATGTGAATTACTACTTATCCTTCCTCTTCCATGTGATGCTGAAAATTTGCATCATTCTCCTTCATGGATGTTGTTGAATCTTCCACTTCCAATGTCTCTAGAAACACCTCCATTGTTGGATGATCTACCTTCTACCTATTACTAAAACTTGAGATGTTAAAACTAGTTCAGAAGAGGTAGTGAATAATCTATTCATTGTGTGTTCATGGATTTGCAAGGAACCTATAAGCTCATCAAGAGACATTTGAGTTAAATACTTTTATATTTATATTGCTACAACAATAGGATCAAATCTACGAGGAAGAATTTTCAATATTTTATGGTTCTTTGATCCTCAAGAATGTGTCGATTAGTTCTAATTTGATTAACCAATATCATAGTGTGAGTAAAGAAATCATTCACTAACTTATATTCCTTCATTTGCAAATTTTCAATATCTCTTCTTAACAATTGTAAGTAGACAAGCTTTAACTTTCTACTAGGTATGTTTTTGGCAAAGAGTCCCATGCTTGCTTGAATTTTGTAGCTGAAAATTGATCCTTAAATGAGGGATCTAAAGCTCACATACCTCACCAACAAGGATCTCTATGGAAATAAAACAATTGTTTCTATGTTGTCATTGAATTTTTTAGTGCAACTATTCTCAATTCCCAATCATCAACATGCATTAAGACGGTGACTCTATTTCAGACTTGGTACTCTACTTGGCTACTTGCCTAAAATTCATGTTAAATAGTGTTGGATATGTGTTATATTCTTTGCATGTGTGTGTGTGGGTGCGTCAGATTCGACAATTGTGTCTGACGATCCCAACTTTTGTCGTCCTTTTTGTCTTGTGCGTCAGGTGCTTTCTTGGGGGAGGTCCCAGGGGGGGGAAACATTTCCCCCCTAGTTACGCACAAAGTTTGGCTCTGGGCAATAGACTGAAGCCATCAAGGTTCGGGGCAACGCTCCAAATTTTTTTTGGGGGCGGTTTTTGCTATTTTAACAGATTTTGCTATTTTAGCAGATTTCTAAATTAATCGTGGATTAAGGGATTAGGGTTTTGGTAGCTACGAAATACCTAAAATAATTTATATATTGTATTGTGAATGGTGAAATTAATACAATGACGAGTTGAAAGGTTCGACACCAAGGAAGGTTGGTTTTCTCTCAGTTAAGGGTTTCCAGCATAAATCGTTGTGTACTATGTGTACGAGACATTGATTAATTTATGTTTTTCTTAAGAATTTGTATGCATTTCTTTACTTCACAAGTTTAAAACTTACATGTGGTATCAGAGCCATTTTTTTCTTTAGGGGGATGCCTTTGTTGCTGAGGGTTTGGCTCAGTCTTGATAGATCAAGTTTATATTGGGTCTGTGATAAACCTGGGTTCAGTGGGACATTTTGCAATGGTGATTCAAGTGTAGAAAGAGGAATGGAAAGCTCTTCTAGAATCGAGATAAATAAGTTCAACGGTAAAAAATTAGAGCTATGGAAGCTCAAGATGGAGGAAATTCTTGTAGAGAAAGAACAATGGATCGTTTTGGATCCTGGTACACAACCTATTGGTGTGCAGTCTACTGGCACACAGTCTAATGGTACAAAATCTTCTGGTACACAAACTACTAGTACAAAACCTATTGGTATGTCGAAGGAATACTGGGAGAAGTTGGATAAAAGAGCAAGGAGTACTATTTGACTCTACCTGGAAGATTCAATGTTGTTGAATGTCTCGAGAGAATCTATAGCCAAGGAACTATGGGATAAGTTAGGGAATTTGTATCAATCAAAGTCCCTGGTAAACAAGTTGTTTCTTCGAAATAAGTTGTATCATCTTATGATGGAAGATGGAGATTATGTGACTGAACATCTAAATTCCTTCAATACTGTGGTAAGTCAACTTGTCTCTCTTAATATTACGATTGTAGAAGAAGATACGTGTATTACTTTGTTATGTTCTTTGCCAGACTCTTGGGATAATCTAGTTGTACCAATTGGTAGTACCACTCAATCTACATTGAAGTATGAGGATGTAGTTTCATCCTTGTTATCTAAAGAGATGAGGTGGAAAAACATGGATGGTCAGAGCACATATGCTTTATTTGTAAGAGGTCATACCCAAGACATGAATTTTGGTAAGTCTTTTGGGGGGAGATATAAATCTAAAGGTAGATCTAAGTCTCTAGGAAAATCTTTGAGGAAATGTTGGAAGTGTGGTAAAGAAGGGAATTATAAGAAAGATTACAAGTCTAAGAAGGTTGATAAACCAAAGGGATTCGATAATGCCTCTTCCACAGAGGTGGAAACCTCCACTGAAGAAGGAGGTGATGTTTATGTGGCATCTACATGTACACATGCAGACCATGGTGTATGGTTGATCGAATCAGGTGCGTCATATCATATGACACCTCACATGGAGTGGTTCTGTGACTATGAAAAATACGATGGTGGTGATGTATTCATGGGAAATGCCTCGACAACCAAAATCATGGGACGTGGAAGGGTTAAGTTGTTGCTAAAATATGGAAGGATTAGAACACTCCCTGGGGTTCTGCACATTCCAAAACTAGCCAGGAGCCTAATATTTGTAAGCAAGTTGGATGATTCAGGTGTGGATACTGTATTTGGAAAGGGCACTTGCAAGATGGTACGAGGAGAAATGTTGTTGATGAGGGGAGTTTGGTGTGGAACTCTGTACAAGTTGTTAGGAAGAACTTATACTAATGGGTGTAACAATTTTGTTGTCCCTGAGCAGAGAAATAAAGAAGACAAGACCAATATTGTCCCTGGAAAAAAGACCATGTTGTGGCATCAAAGAATGGGGCATATTGGAGAAAATGGCCTTCGAACACTACACGGTAAAGGTATGGTTGAAGGTATGTCTAATTGCACTTTGGATTTTGATTTTTGTGAACATTGCATACATGGTAAACATAATCGAGTAAGATTCTCATCTAGTGCTACAAGAGAAAAGGGGATCTTATAGTTGATACATAGTGATGTGTTTGGACCTGTGCTTGTTCCATCACTATGTAAATATGTGTATTATGTTTCATTCATAGATGATTTCTCAAGGAACACATGGATTTATTTTCTTAGAAAGAAATCTGAGGTATTTGATAAATTTAAAAGGTTTAAGGCTCTAGTAGAAAATCAGACAGAGAAGAAAATAAAGGTATTGAGGAAAGATAATGGTGGATAATTCTGTGGAAATGAATTAGAAGAATTATGTAAGAAGTGTGGTATAGCAAGGCATAATACTACTCCATACACACTTCAATAGAATGGGGTTGCAGAAAAGATGAACAAGACATTGATGGAAAAAGCAAGGAGCATGCGTAGTGGTGTCGAGTTAGGACATGAATTATGGGCAAAGGCAGTGGGTACAACATGTTACCTGGTCAATCGATCACCCTCATCAGTGTTGGATGATAAAACTCCACACGAGGTATGGACTGGTAAGAAACCCTCTCTTGAACATCTCAAAGTGTTAGGTTGTGATGCTTATGTACATGTTCCAAAGGAAAATAGGAGTAAGCTGGATAATAAAGCTGAAAAGTGTATCTTTATTGGTTATAAAGATGGTGTGAAAGGTTATAAAATTTGGAACCCAGAAAATAAGAATACTATTTACAATCGGGATGTTTTTTTTAGAGAGGTGAAAGATGTTCTCAAATAGGAATTCCTACCAAGGAAATAAGAAACTGAGAAAATAGATTTTGAGTAGGATGATGCAAAATCTGAATGAACTGAAGAAAATGAAGCAGAAGAAGAAGAACCTCATACCCTAGTATTGAGGAGATCAGTGAGGGAAAGAAGGCAACTGGAAAGGTATAGTCCACCTGATTTTCATTCTAATTTTGATTTATCTATTACTGATGATGATCCCAGAATTGTCAGGGAAACAGTGAATTTTGAGGATAGTAAACTCTGGAAGAATTTCATGGTTGAAGAAAAGGATTCCCTGGATAATAATGAGGCATGAGATTTAGTTGAGTTGCCAGCTGGAAGAAAAATGTTGGTAGAAAATGGTTGTTTAAGAAGAAGTTTAATGCAGAAGGAAAAGTGGAGAAATACAAAGCTCGGTTAGTAGCAAAAGGTTATTTCGAGGTAGAAGGAATTGACTTTGGTGATATTTTTTCTCTTGTTTCCAAGTTAACTTCTATTATATTTTTTTTATCTATTGTTGTTGCTTTTGATATTGAAGTGGAACAGATAGATGTGAAGACAACATTCCTACATGGGGATCTGGAAGAAGAAATATACATGAAGCAACTAGAAGGATTCGTAGTGAAGGGAAAGAAAGAGCTGGTATGTAAGCTAAATAAGTCACTATATGGTCTGAAGAAATCACCTAGGATGTAGTATCAAACGTTTGACACATACATCCTTGGATTGGGATTTGTGAGAAGCAGGGTTGATCACTGTGTATATTCCAAGAAGATTGGTAATCACTTCATTTATGTAGTGTTCTATGTTGATGACATGTTGTTGGTAGGAAATAACATGGATGTTATCAAGGAGGTGAAATCACAACTATCCTCCAAATTTGATATGAAGGATCTTGATGTTGCTAACTTCATTCTGGGAATGGAGATTAAAAGAGATTGTACAAACATGAAACTCTCATTGAATCAGAGAAAATATGTTGAGACAATATTGCAAAGGTTTAATATGAATGGAATTAAACCGGTCAAGGTTCCTATTCGTATAGGTGTAAATTTATCTACATATCACTATCCCAAGACATAGGAAGAAGAAGAGGACATGTCCCATGTTCTATATGCCAGTGCAGTCGACAATTTGATGTATGCAATGGTATGTACTAGACTGGACATTGCACATGCAGTGGGAATTTTGAGTAGGTATATGTCAAAACTAGGGAAGGAGCATTGGACAACATTAAAGAGGGTCTTCAGGTATTTGCATGGCACTACTAGTTATTGATTGTGCTACCAAGGAAGACCAGGAATGGACAGAGTGTTGGACATACATGGGTTTGTTGATGCAGATTGGGTTGGAGATATGGATCACAAAAGATCGACAAGTGGGTATGTGTTTAACCTATTTGGAGGAGAAATCAGTTGGATGAGAAAAAGACAAGTTGTAATGGCATTCTCAACTACATAAGTTGAATACATGGCAACCACTCATGCAAGCAAGGAAGTAGTATGGTTACAGAGATTGTGTGCAAGTATTGGGTTGGTACAACAAGAAGTGAGATTAGATTGTGGCAGTCAGAGTGAAATCTTCCTGGAAAAGAACCCTACTTATCATTCGAAGACAAAGCATATTGATGTTTAGTATCACTTTGTGAGAGACATGGTTGAAGAAAAGAAAGTGTTGTTGGAAAAGGTTGACACTTTGAAGAATGTTGCAGATTCATTAAAAAGTCTGTAAGCACAGAGAAGTTCTCCTAGTGTAAAGTAACAATGGGCATTGCTTCCCTGGATTGTTGACTATGTAATCCTTTGAGTCCATGTATGCAAAGAAAACAACAAGTGGGAGAACGTTGGGTATGTGTTTATTCTTTGCATGTGTGTGTGTGGGCGTGTTAGATTCGACAACTGCGTCTGACGATCCCAAATTCCATCACCCTTTGTGTCTTGTGCATCGGGCGCTTTCCTAGGGGGTCCTAGGGGGGACTAGGATTGACCCCCTCTGGTTACGCACAACGTTCGGCTCCAAGGCAACGCCCCAATTTTTATTTTTTTTGGGCATTTTTTACTATTTTAGCGGATTTTTCTATTTTAGCGATTTTTTAAATTAATCCCAGATTAAGGGATGAGGGTTTTGGTAGTGGAATAACTAAAATACTGTATATATTGTATTGTGAATGGTAAAATTAATACAATGAAGAGTTGAAAGATGTCACACCAAGGAAAACTATTTTTTTGTTTTTGGCAAAGAGTCCCATGCTTACTTAGATTTTGTAGCTGAAAATTAATCCTTAAATGAGGGATCTAAAACCCACATACCTCACCAACAAAGATCTCTATGAAAATAAAACAATTGTTTCTAAATTTTCATTGAAATTTTGAATGCAAATCTTCTCAATTCCCCATCATCAATGTGCATTAAGAAGGTGGCTCTATTTCAAACTTGGTACTCTACTTCGCTACTTGCCTGAAATTCCTATTAAATAGATAAACCTCCATTCAATAGAAGCACCCCAAAACTAAATAGATTCTCCAACTTTTAACACATTTGAAATAAGAATTATAAATAAAAATCTCAATTTGCAATTTGGAGGGAATTTTTTAATCTTAGATGGAATTTTTTAATCTTATTATGTGCCTTCTTAACAAATGACCGTGAATCGATTTAGACATATCACCCATACATACAAAATACATATACCTATGTTTTAAAGTTCACGCCCTTAGTTAATTAATGGAAAATCCAAGATGCTAGTTGAATACACTTAGATCCAGAAAACCCAAAATGATAGGGATTCTAGTCCGTTAGTATATATATTTATCCTTAGATCCAGAAAACCCAAAATGGATTCTATTCCGTTAGTATATATATTTATCCTTATTATTTTGGTAGAAGAGCATTATTGTGATTTTGATAAAAAAAAAATTCATATTTTCAAGAAATAGTTGAGTTAGTTTCTTGTTGTTGTACTAGTTGATTTATTTTTTTATTTTGGTTGTTAATTTTTAAAATCTTACATCCTAGTTTGTTTGTTGAGATAGTTTTATTCATGTAAAATTATATAATCTTGTAGTTTGTTGAGATAGTTTTATTTATATAAAATTATATAATCTTATAGTTTGTTGAGATAATTTTATTCATGTAAAATTATATAATATTATTGTGTTTGAATTAATAAAATTCAATCATAAATTTATTTTTGCACTTTTTTATTTTGGTTTTTATTTTTTAAAATCTTACATCCTAATTTGAACTTGTTGAGGTAGTTTTATTCATGTAAAGCAATATAATTTTGTGTTTGAATTAATAAAATTCAATTTTAAATTTATTTTCGTACTTTTTTTTGTTGAACTCTAATGAGTGTGGTTTAATTCCACATCATTGGTACTAGAGAAATCTTAAGCCTCTTGGGATTAGGGTTAATCAGCCTTCCATTTTGTTTGCTTGATTTAAATATTTGGAGATCTTTATATTTATCTTTATCTTGATTTGATAGTGTTGTTCATATATTTCCAAATTTTCCTTTCTACTATTATGGTTGTTGTTTGCTATGCATTGTTGGATTTGATCCATTTTCCCAAGGAATACGCAGCCTACATTTTTCCAAGGAATACGCAGCCTACTGGATAAATTACATATGAACTCTTTTTGCACATACTATTAGTAAATTTATCCTCAAGAAATTGATTTCCTATACTAAGTCGATTTATTTTCTTCCATTAAATAACTCCACTGGATCACTAGCATTGGCACTGTTGGAGAAGTTTAGAAGTGAAGGCATTCTCCTTTGAGTTTATTGTTATGCTTAGCTTGAATACATCCAATCAACCATATTTTTCACAAAAAAATTGTGGGCTCAACATAGTGCTCCTGAGGATGATGGACACCATATAGGTGACGTAGGAAATATAGTTACGAGTTCTTATCGAACTGCAGAGGAAATGATTGTTGGCTTCACATGAAGAAATCCATTGGTATCCATCACAATAGGCAATAACAAGATTTCCAAATGCGAAACAAACACACGGTGAGGCTATGCTCACTTATGTATTATTCAATGAAGACGGATTACATCCTTATATAGGAAAAGACTCGACCGAGTCGGTTACATGCAAACCAAAGACAACTAGACTCTTAACTAAGAACTGACTCTTAACACGCCTACAACTGACTCTCACAACTGAAGCTT
>SNQJ01S0213622.1:0-15718 GCA_010110895.2 Picea sitchensis | reverse complement strand
CATTTTATCATGTCTCTACTGTAAATGTTATCATGTTTTCCGCTGTGTATACGAATTAATATGGAATGCTATGGATTGTTTAATTATAGCAATAATGATATGTTTTACTCTGAGTTAAATGTGTTTATTTGTTTAAATGCATGGTATATATGATATATGTATGAGCTTTGTACAAATGGTGTGTACAAATGGGTATCAGAGCGCGAGTAAGCCCAGAGTTCCGAAATGGGTGTGCTACATTTTTCAACTACCAGTTTATCATGATACAAGCTTATAAATTTTCTCCGAGTGAAAATAAACCTCAACTATGCATATCACCGACCACATCCAAGAATGGCGTCGGTTACGTAGTTCATGTAAAGCATAAACCACCAAAGAACAATGTCTAAATTGGTTTCTTAAATCACTTGTCTCTATACTTGTCAAAGATGTAGCATCCACTTTCCCTTAGTCTGCAAAGGAAGCCATCAGCAAGGCCCAATAGTTCGACCTTATTTATGCTCAGTCAAGTTACTTATACACAGTATTACCTGATGCACCCAGACCCGTACCATTTGGCCAGGACAAACTTGGGATGTCCCATGTTGTGGATGGGTTGATTGGTACCACGACACATCACAACCCTTACAGCCAACCACCACCTATGTATGGTGCACCTCAATATCCAAAACGATATGGAGGGGCATCTTATTACCCTCCAACCCCTTACCAACAACCATATCTTGTTGCTCCCCCCCACCCATGAGTGGGCCCTCACCAGTACCCATGATGTGCCCAGACTCTCAACCAAGTTATGGTACACCTTCTACCTTAGCATATAACCTGGGCACTAGTGAAAACCCTTCATCCTCATATGCACGCTATGGATCGTTGCCACAAAACAATCCATATTTTCCATTTCCTGGTCCTCCACAGCCAGTTTCTCCTCCACACGGACAACCACATGTTGGTGTTAACGTTTTTCATCCCTCTCCTATTCAACAAATTCATACTTTTGAGCAGTTGAATACAGAAAATACGGCCCATCAATTGAATAATGTCAAAAAGAAAGGAAAAAGTTGAAACAATAATAACCCAAGACCAGGCGGAAATACCCCCCAACCCAAACATCCCACTGGGGGAAATCCAAATCAAGGCAACCAAAACCCCCAAGGGGAAAGTAAAAATAAATGCCAAGGGAAGAATAACAACAACAATCTTCAGACTAACTTCTCTTTTGCTCTATGTGGTGAGTATGGACACTATACACACCATTGCCCCCAAATTTTTTACTTCAAATGGATGAAAGAATCTATTAAAACGCCACGTCCTCTAGTGCCACCTGCCCCTCAGCAGACCCCACAACAGTACTTTCAACAACCACCACCGGCCATGTTGCAAAACCCTATTCCACACCAAGGTGTGATGAATACCCAACAGAAGATACACCTTGATCCACCCCAAATGGTGTAGTATCAAAAAATAGGTCCCATTTAACCTAGAAATTTGTCTGATCGTAACATCCTCCTTACCAAGGAAGAAGAAATTATTTTGCAAACATGCAATCGCCAGTACGTTGTTCCCTCTGAATCTACTCCAACCACTTTGTAAGTGGCGCCATCTACAACCAGACAACTCTTAATGATTCCACGCCCTAACACGAAAAAAAACATCTGCATACCTTGCGTTCCATTACGATAGAATGTCAACAACCCTCATGCTAGGGCGACCCATAACTATAGTCTGGTCGATGACTTAGCTTAGTCTCCTACATCCATGTCGGTATTGGAGGTCCTCCAAACCTGTCCAAATAAGTGGAAATCCTTGCTTTCCTCCTTGGGAGAAGTCAACATAGTTGATACTAGACTCATCACCTTCGATCTAGATAGCAGAGAACCATGCCTCCCCACCCCGGTAGCTTTCCAAATACCAGTTAATATTCATAAAATTACAGTTCATCAGTGTATCATCGATGAATGTGCATCCACATGCATCATGTCCAAAGTAGTATGGAAAATACTTGGATCCCCTAATCTAGTACCATCCACCATCACCCTGAGAGCCTACGATGGTCGACCCTCGTCCCCTGATGGACTCTTCCAAAATGTCCCCGTCAAACTTGGGGGAAAAACCATCCTCATCAAAATTGAAGTTATCGACCCCCCATTTAATTACAATATCTTGTTCGGACGTAGCTACATGTACGTTATGAAGGTTGTGGCCTCTTCTGTGTTTCGAACGATGATGTTCCCCCACAATGGGAAGATCGTCACCATAGACCAAATCACACATTATGAGCCTAACCATTCCCCCAACATTGATAACATTCTTCAACTTGTCTGCACTAGCACGGACACTTATTCATTCATTGACATGGGTCCCGGAGTTTTCAAAGACCTATCCTTGTTGGGGGCATATCATGGAGCACCACCCCTGTAACGTCCCTGGCCATCATCCCCACTGTTGGGAAACTCTACTATGCAGAACATATACACATGTATTTATAAAGAATATGCATTAAATCAAATTAGCATATTTAACATGGATTTACTGTTGTCATACAGACTTAAACAGAATTAACAGCAATTCAAACTTGCAACGGAATACATGATAACATTTTAAGACACAGGCATGCATCACATATAAATTAAGTACATAATCAATACTTATCTTTTAAACTAGTGTAACACCACCAACTGCATGCAGACCTTCCACAAACCTCCCAGCCTTAGACCACGCTGCTCATCACTCTTAGCAGTAGGTCATCCTCGAGATGGGACTAAGCTCCACCGGGCAAGGGAATCCTAGGCTAGGCAAGGTCAACAGGAAGACACACAGTTTATGAGGAAGGATTCTCTCCCAGGAGCCACTTATGCCCACTGCTCACAGATTCTCAGTCCCCACATGCATGTCCCACCCTAGGAGTATACACCTTCATTGTCACCAAGACAATCCTTTGGTTGTTAAACCTCCCTTGCCTTGGGCTTCAACAATAGGCCAGACCGGAATTATCCAAGCTCTGTGGAAGCTACAAGACCTCTTGCAGGAGTTCTCACTTCCTCTGCACACTCTGTCACCTGGAGAGAGTGTTGCTCACATGCCTGACAACTTGCTTCTTCAGCTCCATTCCAGCACAAGGAGGACCACGGTATATCTCAGCAAGGAATGGATGACGGTATCCAATCATACTTATCCAAGGGACTGTGTGGCCACAATAGCCCACAATTAAAACACACACAACATAGATAATTGTGGTATGCTCAGGTTTCACAGAAGACAGCGACCCAGACAGTTAAGCATGAACTCGGATTTGTAGAATGAGTAAACTGGGTTCACAGGACACATAGGAGACACGACTCCGTCCACGGTTTTTCCCCTGGTTTTCATATGCGTGATAAGGAAATTATGCAGAGGTCGATGATGGAAGCCAAATGCAAAGACCAGACAGAATTCGTGGGAATACACCAGTCAATCACAAAGGTCTCATGGTTTCGGGTTTCAAAGCTGCATGAGGTATGCAGCGATTAGACACAGAGATAACATGGTTCAGAACGCAGACGGAAGAATGGAGGATGAACCCCCATCACGGCTCCATTCTTGGGTTAAATTACATGTGCTTGGGCCAACGCATGTCACCCATGAATCTGCATGCACTCAATCAAGTATGCATTCCCTTTTTCCAGGAACTTAGGATAAAAAATATACCTTTCACACCACTTTGGAACAATAATAAATCATTATTCAAGGACTTAATCCCTCAAGCTTATCCCTCTTCCAACCTTTCATCCCCATCTCCCTTACCCATTATGTGGAAGCTTCCATCACTCTTTCTTCGTGGTCGGTCGGCATGCATCAATGTTTATATACTATATTAACGATCTGCATAATTACATATACCAAAATCAGGCTCATGGCCTTAACACTTAGGCTCTTCGGCCTAATAAACACATAATCCCACCATCTTATCAATACTCAGCTCACCAACCTATAAACATGATTAAAATACATAATATAATTGGGGCATGTCCTTGGGGTATTACAATCCCCTCCCTTTATTTTTACACTGTCCTCAGTGCAACTTTTACACAGCATCAACAAGATTTTCAAAATTTTCAAAACGACGTGGGTATTATGCCCACATAGCATCCTCATGCTCCCATGTCGTGTCCCCAGGACCATACCATGTCCACTGGACCTTTACAAGCCCTATGGATTGATTTTGGAGTTGTTTTCTTTTCCAGTCCAATATGCGCATAGGATGCACTTGCAGGACACCTTCTTGCTCCACCTGAATCAAATTCCAATCAATTACATGATTAGCATCAGGTATATATTTCTTAAGCAATGAAACATGAAACACATTATGTACAGTCATGGATGTAGGTAATGCAAGCATATATGCAACTGGCCCAATCCTTTCTAGGATTTCAAATGGACCACAAAATTTGGCTGCCAAGTGGCACAGTTTCCAAGCTTTAAAGAACTTCTATTAGATTTCACTTTCAGGAAAACATGCTCTCCCACTTTAAACTCTTTGTGGGTTCTGTTTTTATCAGCATAACGTTTCTTCCTTTCTTGGGAAACCTTTAAATAATGCTTAATTTTTAGCATTTTTTCTTCCATTTCCTTGAGAAACTCTGGCTTAATTATTGCCCTATCAGCTAGATTATCCCAACTTACTGGAGTATTTCACTTTCTTCCATAAAGTGCTTCAAATGGACTCATCTTCAAAGATGCTTGATACCCATTATTGTAGGCGAATTCTACCAAGTGTAGGTAGTCTTCCCATTTCTATGGTTTGTCCATCACATACATCCTCAGTATGTCTTCTATTACTCAATTCATCCACTTTGTCTGCCCATCGGACTCAGGATGATAGGCTTTGCTAAAGTTCAAATTCGTTCTGAACCCCTTGAATAACCCTTTCCAGAAATTTGAGGTAAAATTTGGGTCTTTTTCAGACACAATTGTCTTGGGAATACCGTGCAATCATGCCACTTCCTTCATAAATATGTCGGCAACATTCGTTGCCTTGTGAGTAGTCTTTAATGGAATTAAATGGCCAACTTTCGTAATCTTCTCCACTACCACCATGATTGAATCATGTTGCTTGTTAGTTCTGGGCAATCCTGTGATGAAATCCATTGTCACTACTTCCCACTTCCACTCAAGAATGGGTAAAGGCTGCAGCAACCTTGTTGGGTGCATGTGCTCAGCGTTAACCTTCTGACACTCCATACATATGACGATGTGTTCAACAATTTCTTTCTTCATACCTGGCCAAAATTAATGGCTCTTGACTTCTGCCACAATTTTCTGATATCTAGGGTGCCCAGCATAAGTCACATTATGCATTTCATTCAAAATCATAAGTTTCAAGTCTTGGACATTAGGTACATAAATTGTGTTCTTGTACAGAAGTATTCCATCGACTTCCAATTTATAATTCTCCACTTTCTGTGGCATCTTACCTTGTTGTAGCTTTGCTACCAAATCCATGTACTGCAAATCTATATTTTGAACCTCCAAAATTTTGCTTTTAATATCAATTCGGTACATGCTAATGGTTGTAGCATGTAATTCATGTACTCTCCTGCTGAGTGCATCAGCAACTTTATTCTCCTTCCCTTTGATATGCTTGATATCAAAATCATACTCACAGAGAAACTCCAGCCACCTACTATGTCTAGCATTCAAGGTTGTCTGATCAAACAAATACTTCAGACCGTTATGGTCTATTCTTAGTTCAAACCTCCTTCCCATGAGGTAATGTCTCCATTTATATAGAGAATGTACTATGGCTTCCAACTCCAAATCATGAGTGGCATAGTTCTTTTCGTGCTCTTTCAACTTTCTGGATTCATAACAGATTACGAATCCATTCTAACTGAGGACTCCTCTCGGTCCTTCTTTGCATGCATCTATGCACACTGCAAAGTCTTCATTTGGATCTACAATCCTCAAGATTGGAGCATTGGTTAACAGTTTCTTCAATTGCAGGAAGCTTCTCTCACAGTCCTTTGTCCACTGAAATTTCTTCTCCTTCCTTTGCAAGGAAGTGATAGGGTGAGTTATCTCGAGAACCCTACGATAAACCTTTTGTAATAACTAGATAGACCCATAAAGGATCTAACTTCCATCATGTTCTTTGGCTCTTACCATTCATTGATGTCTTCAATCTTCTTGGGATATACATCTATCCCATCCTTCAAAATAATATGCCCCAAGTAATGGATCTTCTCTTGATAAAACGAGCACTTTCTCAACTTGGCATACAGTTGGTGCTCTCTTAGCACTTGTATAACCATCCTCAAATGTTGTTAATGCTCTTCCTCTGACTTGGAATACACCAGAATGTCATCCAGGAAGACTATGACAAACTTGTCTAGATAGTCCCTGAATACACCATTCATCAAGCACATAAAAACAGTGGGTGCATTCGACAGTCCAAACGGAACCACTGTGAACTCGTAATTACCAAACCTTGTTCTAAAGGTTGTCTTGTTGATGTCTTCATCCTTTATCCTTACCTGGTGATATCTCGACCTAAAGTCTATATTTGAAAATATCTTCGCATCCTTCAACTGATCGAAGAGGTCATCAATACTCGGAAGAGGATATTTGTTCTTTACAGTTACTTTGTTCAATTGTCTGAAATCAATACACAATCTCGGCGTCCCATCCTTATTCTTCAAAAACAGAACCAGGGCTCCCCAAGGTCACACACTTGGGTGTATGTACCCCTTCTTCAGAATCTCTTCAAGTTGCAATTGCAGCTCTTTCAGCTCTGGCATACTCATTCTGTAAGGATATTTCGACACTGGAGCTGCTCCAGGCATCAAGTTTACTGAGAAGTCAATATCTCTTTTCGGAGGTAGTTTGGGTACCTCCTAAAATACATATTAAAACTCTTTTAGTACTACTTGATCTTCAATCTTTGAGATCTCATCCTTAGATTCTTCCTCCACATGGGCTGCAAATAATTAACAACCTTTCCTGTAGCACTTCTTTAGATGCATTTCTGAGATTTCTCTGATAGAAACAACTCTATGAATTCCTTGGACTATTTTATGATTTCCTTCCTCATCCAGGCAAGTGAATTCCTTGTTCTGACAGTCCAAGATGGCATGGTGTTGGTCCAACCAAACCATCCCAATTAGACAGTCATAAGAACCTAAAGGTACAACATTTAATTCATCCTTTGTGCTCAGTCCATTCATGTCCTCGGGACAGAACTTAACCAAATTAGTGACTTTTCTCTTGGTTCATGTAGCCATCTTCACTAACCAAGAATTTTCATGTTTTCTTCTCGAAAATTGAAAAATTTCCACCACTCTATGATCTATATAACTATGGATAGCCCCTGAATCAATTAAAATAGTAAAGGCATGATTTTTTATCATACCTTCCACTTCAATCATGTGTGACTTATATTCATCTTGCTTGTTGGCCAGGGCTACGTAGATCCTTGGAATTCTACTTCCCATGTCCTCCATTGTTTCATCCTGTTGTACATTGTGGACAGCTCTCACTTTATCATTTATGTGGGGGCAATCTCTATACCTATGGTTTCCTTTACAACCCCAACATTACATAGGTGTCTTCCTTGGAAATTTCCCACCTACTTCAGCCTTTTCGGGCTCTCTAAAACCTGACTATCCTTGAGGATTGTTCCTGAAAAAGGGTGGCTTAGATCCCTTCTTCCTCTGATCCACCTTGAATTTCTTCTTGTCTTCCCAAGACTTCCGGAAAGTAGGCTTCTCTCTTTGTTTCTCATATAAGAATTTTGCTCTTCTTATAGTTTATTCCATAGTTTTTGTGTCATCATACCAAACTTGTCCCCAATGGAAGGTGGCAGTCCACTCAGATACCTTTGAATCTTGAGAGTCTCATCCTTGATTAATGGAACATACTTTAGTAATTACAAAAACCTTCATTCGTATTCATCAATGGTCATGTTGCCCAGCTTGAGTTCAAACAAATATTTCATCTTTCTATCATAATATCTTTTAGTCAAGTATTTCTTCTCGAAATATCTCTTGAATTATTTCCAAGTGATATATTTCTCTCTAATGTGTTGCACCTGCACAAGTTGATCCCACCACATGGATGTTTTTCCTTTCAATTGATACATCGCAATTCTTCCTTATGCATGAGAGGAATAATTATGCAGTTCGAAATATTTCCTCATGCCAAGTAACCATGTCTCGGCATCTTTCTCCTTCTTATGTTCTCCATCAAACGTAGGAGGATTAATCTTGTTCATTTCTCCCTTCAGTTCATCCACTCTAGATCTCATATTCTTTCTGNGGGCTTGAACTACTGTGTGCCCTCCTCTTGGAGTGACCTTGGGAGTGATGATGGTGTCTACCAACACTCCTTGATCTTCTTCCCTCAGAATTCTGGTGACTCCCTATTTTTCTTGAGTCTCTCTCCTTGTTCAAATTATTTTCTATTCTCTACAGACTCTTCATCAACTTTAAGTTGAATTCTCCCTATTGCTCCTTAGCTTTCATGATCTTTTTGCTTTCTTCTCGGTGAGTTTGGTCATCTTTCTACAATCTTTCAATGATTTTCATCATATGCTCTTCCTTATCTATCTCTTCTCCATGCCCATTGGAGTTCGACCCTTCAACTTCAAAATGAACATCGATTCCTTTTGCTTCATTCTCTGAACTGGAAGCATTATGTGTCTCCTCCATTTCTTTCACTCAGTGGAAACTCTATTCAATTTTGGCACTTGTTAAACTTCTACAAACACAATGTCCAGACAACCAGAATTTTTCAGGTCATCATTCCTTAACAAATCCCATAGCATTCATAAACAAATCTGATTCAAGAAAATGTTCGGTTTTCATTCTCTGTGATTCTCTTTCAATTAAGAATCCCTGAAGATTTCTTATTTTGGAGCTCTGCTCTGCTAATTTTTCGAGAAGTATCCCCTTTCTCTCAGTCCCCAACCCACGCAACCATGGGTCATGACCATGATCTATATCAATAAGCATGTACTTGGGCCTTCGACCTCGTAAATTTTCAAATCGCAATATGACAATCACTCAATGTTCCGAGTTACTGAACTCGCGTAGTAGAGAGGATCAATAGTCCATTTCTACTCAGCCTTCGATGGCTGACACACACTATGGAACCTCGGGCATCTAAGTTTCGGGACTTCGAGTCTTCAGAAGATTTCACATTCGCACACCCTGAACAATTAATCTCTGAACACTCCCACGTCACCTTAGGTGACGTTATTATGACACATCACTTAACGTTTTCCCAATTGCGGGGGCATGCAACGTTGGTTTGGACCAACCCTCCTTTCATCCCGCAGTTATTCTAATGCTGACACGTAACCTCTCAGTGAAACCGCGGTTTGGATTGCAAGACCACCTTGGAGAATTATCCTTCGTGCAACTTGGGTCCCCGAAATGTCTCTTGGTTGTTTATCTTGATGTATCATGATCAACGGCATTGTCGGTCCTCCGACCTTTAACTACATTATGTAACCTCAAGCCCCACATGGTACATATGTCACCAACTAAGGCGATGGCACGTGGTACACCTAGAAAGTTCCACATCACCCCAGGCAATGTCATCCGGCCCCACCACATCTATCCTTTCACTTTGAAACTTCGGGCTTTGGACTTCAGGAGTTTCAACTCCTCTACGCTCGATTTTTCCTGGAGCACTTTCTCCCGGAGTTCACAATCTACCGACGTGTGTCCTCCTTCATGATCAATGGCTATGAGTGACTTCAGCACTTCAGCCTTCGAGAGTTTCATACTCACAGCACTTGCCTCCTCACGAAGTACTTCCACCCAAAGTACACGATCTCTTAACATGTGTCCTTCGCAACGGACCATTTCGATCTACTTTGGGACTTCGGGAGTGTGTCACACTCCACACTAGAACTCCTCCGAAGTGATTTTCCTTTGTCTTTCTGGACATGAATCTAACGATCAGGCTCTTTTCCTATGATCTACAGTGTAGATCTCCTTCAGGAGTTTATGCCTCAGTGCATTCCGCTTCTCCTGATTGCCGAACTCCGAAAGGCTTCCAGGATAACCTTCCTGCACCTTCTTCAGATCTGACGGTCGTAAAAGACTCTCCTTTCCCCAATCGATCCTACAGCTCCAACACCCCAAGTGTTGAACTCTCTCTCTCTATGGTCAAATACCATGTCGGCTATGGTTTTATTCTACCCCTACTCCTCCTAAGCTTCGTAACACAACCAAGTAACCCCTTGGCACTCAGAAACACTCTAAGGTTCGAAATTGGTTCCTTTGAACACCATTTCCACTTGAAACCTTGTGTCCAAAGACAACTTATCTAGCCCATCCAGGTTCAGTGTTGAAACTATGGCTCCAATACCATATTGTGTTGTCCCTGGCCATCATCCCCACTACCGGGCAACGCTACTATGCGGAACATATACACATATATTTATAAAGAATATGCATTAAATCAAATTAACATATTTAACATGGATTTATTGTTGTCATACATACTTAAACATAATTAACAGCAATTCAAACTTGCAATGGAATACATGATAACATTTCAAGACACAGACATGCATCACATATAAATTAATTACATAATTAATACTTATCTTTTAAACTGGTGTAACACCATCAACTGCGTACAGACCTTCCATGAACCTCCCAGCCTTAGACCACTCTACTCATCACTCTCAACAGTAGGCCACCCCCGAGCTGGGACTAAGCTCCATGGGGAAAGGGAATCCTAGGCAAGGAAAGGTCAACAGGAAGACACACAGTTTATGAAGAAGGATTCTCTCCCAGGAGACACTTATGCCCACTTCTCGCAGACTCTCATTCCCCACATGCCTGTCCCACCCCAAGAGTATACACCTTCACTATCACCAAAACAGTCCTTCGGTCGCTAAACCTCCCTTTCCTTGGGCTTCAACAACATGCCAGACTAGAATTCTCCAAGCTCTATGGCAGCTATAGGACCCCTTCCAGGAGTTCTCACTTCCTCCACGCACTCCCTCACCTGGAGAGAGTGTTGGACACAGGCCTGACAACCTACTTCTTCAGCTCCATTCTAGCACAAGGAGGACCACAATATGGCTCAGCAAGGAACGGATGATGGTAGCCAATCACACTCAGCCAAGGGACTGCGTGGCCACAACAACCCACAGTTAAAACACACGCAGCATAGTGTTGGCACAGGTGCAAACCCAGGGTTCAACGCTACAATAGTGCACCAACAAAACCCTAACTACCGGCCCTTTCGAAAATACCTATGAAGCAGATGAAGTCTCACTCGAGGTAGAGGTAGGGGTGGTTGCAGGACTCAGGTGTCTGCAACCTTAGCTAGGACACAGATATGTGATTATAACACTTAATAGAGCACTTATCACTGTTATTTCATCATTATCTAACCAATATCTACTCCACAAAGAAAACATAGCATCGCAGCATTCACCCTGATCTAATGTATATAAGCACTTAGCAAAGGAATTAGATCAGATCTAGCAGATTCAAGCACTAAGCAGGTTCACAAATGTCAGATCTAGCATCCAGATTCATCATAAGCATAAAGCATAAACAAATCTAGCTATATATATCAAAGCACTTAGCACATCTTATCTTAGTACCTAAACTTCAATGGCGCAATCTTATCTTAGTCTGCTCGAACTGCGCATATCCCCTTCGGGAGGTACGCAGTGATCAAGGTGTACTCAAAATATCTAGGTATGTTGTCTCGGTTTATTGCGCCACTTAGAGGTTCAGACCCATTTTTTGGCATAGGGGTAGACCCAGGGTTTAAGGCTACAACAACACACCAACAAAACCCTAACTATCGGCCCTTTCGGAAACACCTACGAAGTAGATGAAGTCTCACCCGAGGTAGAGGCAGGGGTGGTTGCAAGACTCAGGTGTCTACAACCTTAGCTGGGACACAGATATGTGATTATAATACTTAATAAATCACTTAGCACTGTTAGTTCATCATTATCTAACCAATATCTACTCTGCATAGAAAACAGAGCATCACAACATTCACCCTAATCTAATGTATATAAGAACTTAGCAAAGGAATTAGATCAGATCTAGCAGATTCAAGCACTAAGAAGGTTCACAAATGTTAGATCTAGCATCCAGATTCATCATAAGCACAAAGCATAAATAGATCTAGCTATCTATATCAAAGCACTTAGCACATAACTCATAAACATATCAGAACATCACACAGAGCAGAATAACACAGTATTTACGTGGTTCACCCCCACCTTGGGGCTACGTCCACCAAATCTTCTTCTTTATTAGCTTCTTCAATGGGTTAAATGCACAGAGCCTCAAAACCCTTACTCCGCATAAGACAGGAGATCTCTGCAGCTCGCTAGATCCTCCTTCCTTGCGTTATAGCACAAATCTCTCCACAGTCTCTTACAATGACTTTCACTTGGCTCTGTAAGTCTCACATAGTATGCACGAAGCCTTACACTTCTTGATCACACAGATCCCACTCTTAGCACTTATCCAACTTGCACAACACTTGCGCACTATTCAACTACTTATTACCTTGCCTAGCCTTCTATTTATACATAAAAAATAGGCCTAAACATGGGTAAACCCATGGGCCGACATCCCATTCCCGTTACAAATTCCCAAATCCCAAAAAGGACCCAAAAAGGGGTCGAGATCCTGCTTCGTCTTGCGCTCCATCTTCGACAGGCTGTCAAAGTCCCAAAGTAGGTCAACCTTACCAAGGATCTCCCAAAACTTGGTCAAGGGTGAACACATAGACAATTGCAGTATGCTCAGTTTTCACAGAAGACAGTGACCCAAACAGTTAAGCACGAACTTGGATTTGCAGAATGGATAAACCAGGTTCACAGGACACACAAGAGACATAGCTTCATCCATGGGTTTGCCACTATTTTTCAGATGTGTGAGAAGGAAATTATGCAGAGGTTGATGATGGAGGCCAAACGCAAAGACTAGATGGAATTCACGAGAATACACTAGTCGATCACAGAGGTCTCACAGTTTCGGGTTTCAGAGTTGTGTGAGTTATGCAGTGATCAGACGTAGAGGTAACACGGTTCAGACCGCAAATGGAAGAATGAAGGATGAACCCCCATCATGGCTCCATTATTGGGTTAAATTGCATGTGCCTGGGCCGACACATGTCTCCCATGAAGCTGCATGCACTCCATCAAGTATACATTCCCTTTTTCCAGGAACTTAGGATAAAAAAATATACCTTTCACACCACTTTGGAACAATAATAAATTATTATTCAAGGACTTAAGCCCTCAAACTTAGCCCCTCTTCCAACCTTTCATCCCCCTCTCCCTTACCCATTCTATGGAATCTTAGTCCCCTATCACTCTTTCTTCATGTTCGAGCGGCACGCAACAATGTTCATATATTATATTAATGATCTGCATAATTACATATACAAAAATCAGGCTCATGGCCTTAACACTTAGGCTCTCCAACCTAATAAACACATAAGCCCACCAGCTTATCAATACTCAACTCACCAGCCTATAAACATGATTACAATACATAATATAACTAGGGGCACGTCCTTGGGGTATTACAACCCCTCCTACACCCTTCAACACAAGTGTGTGTAGTATCTTCTAATGGTACAGATACCATATACACCATTCCTCCCACTGAAGCATCCCCTCATGTCAACATTCCACCAATGGAAGAAACATTGCCTCAAGAATCCCCTGAGAACCCCACTACACCACTTCTCCCTGATTCCCCCCCCCGGCCAAGGGAAAATCCCGGTTTGGGAGACAGTCCCCCAAGCCATTACCCAAATTCCCTTCTTCTACCCCCCACCTAGATTCCAAGTATTCCATGTAGTTTCAACCCTTACCCTTCCTAACATGGTTCTTTACATCCCTGTCTGGTATCTAAATCCACCTGCGATGTTTCCTTAACCATCTCTCCCTCCTCAGACAGAGGGAATACCAATGCAAATTCCAATACAAGCTCCTGCCACACCACCATTCCCCCCCACTATAGGCACCTTTGTCACTGTTGGGGGTAGACGAAAGACGAAATAACCCACAAATCCACTTCCTCCCCGAGTTCAACCTCTTTGCACATTATGAGAAATAGATGGACACCCCACTAATCGATGCCCTACTCTTCCTGAGTTATGCAATCTGATCCAACTCCCTAGAGAAACCACATTGATCACCACTCCACCAAATATGTCCACTACTACTCTGGAGTCCTCCACTGCAGGAAAAAAAGGGTTGCAAACCAAATTCGTTTGTGCCATATGCTCACAATACGGCCATTATACTCACCATTTCCCAGCTCTACCTCAATTTCTCCAAAATTTAGTCATAGTACACCAAACCTCTCGGCCAGAGCCCGCTCAACCACATTCTACCGAAGCTTACATTACTGATATTTGATACATTTCATCATCAATACATGCATGAACTATGCACTCTCCACAGTATCGAGACATTCACTTTTTGTTCAGCGGTCCCTCGCACCCTGTACACAATATCTCATCTGCATCATCACCATTAGAGGACAGCCACACTTTGGTAGTTCCCCCTGTCATCTCCCAGGATCCCCTGTATTCTCACATTTTTCACTACGACGAAGATATCCTGGAAGAACTCACTACCCTCGATTTCCCATGGAATGTTCTCCATCATAGAACACTTTTTCTTTCACAGGAGGCCTTTTCCCCTTCTACCCAGACATCCATATGTGCAATCGAAACTAAGGATTTTATCCCTTCAGGGCATACAGACTAGTTCAATAACCCCATCCCTACCCCAGATGCTTTTGAAGACGACAACATGGCCAACATTTTCCCCACCGTCAAAATCGACATTTCCATCAAACTAGGAATCGTAGAAGAAATCACCATTGGTGCCTCATGCTCCCCTGAAGAAATCATAGCTTACAAAGCTCTCTTTCAGGAATACCGGGATATTTTTGATTGGTCCTATACGGAGATATCCATCCTTGATCCATCTATCATCGAACATCGAATCAACACTTGGCCAGATATCGCCCCAGTTCGTCAAAAGCAGCAACCCCTTTGTATATTTTAACCTTGTACAATATTCACTGCAAATAGATTTTTAGTAAAAGAACATAAAGGATACAATGCAAAATACAAACATTACACAAAGATTTTTCCCCCGAAAACCCAAATCGGGAAAACCAACATATTTTATATTCATTCATGGTGATACATTGTTTACAATACAATATACATATAGGATCCAACGGCATCCAAAACCTTAACCCAATGACCTGTATTAGTCAAAAACCTTAATTCCTTAACCGGAAATAGAAAACCATCAGCAAATAAACCATGTGCCAAAAAACCACCTAAATATGTGACATGTTTTTCGAGGCAAAAAACAAAATCCCACTTATTGTTTTCTTTGCATACAAGGGGTTACAGGGTTACATAGTCAACAATCCAGGGCAGAAATTCCCATGAATCCTCTACACCAAGAGAACTTCTTAGTGCTCACATATTTTGTTAATGAATCTGCAACATTCTTCAAAGTGTCCACCTTTATCAGTGATACTTTCTTTTCTTCAATCATGTCTCTCATAAAGTGATATTGAATATCAATATGTTTTGTCTTTGAATGATAAGCTAGGTTCTTCACCAGAAACATTACACTCTGACTATCACACTCTATCCTTACATCTTTTTTTTTCAACCCAATACCTGAACACAATCTTTGTAACCATAT